>WBZZ01001006.1:120000-155000 GCA_019918135.1 Paulinella micropora | reverse complement strand
GGAAGAAAGAAAGAAAGAAAGAAAGAAAGAGAAAGAAAGACGGAAAGAATGAATCAATGAATAAATGAATGAATGAATAAATGAATGAAAGAAAGAAAGAAAGGAAGGAAGGAAGGAAGGAAGAAAGAAAGAAAGGAAGAAAGAAAGAAAAGAAAGAAAAGAAAGAAAAGAAATACAGAAAGACAGAAAGACAGAAAGACAGAAAGACAGAAAGACAGAAAGACAGACAGACAGAAAGAAAGAAAGAAAGAAAGAAAGAAAGAAGAAAGAAAGAAAGAAAGATCTGTACATGTGGTAATGAAATATAGAAATCGATAATCAATGTTCGTAGAGCATGAGGACAGGCAAAAGAAGAAAAACAGAAGACTTACCGTAGTCCTATAAATTTAAAGGCTAAGCAAGTAAGTATGGACAGATGAAAATGGCAGTATGATGCCCATACGTGGACAGGAGCAAGTGCAAACTGCAAACAGAAAAGGAAATTTTCTGACTGCCCTTCTATCTGTCTGTCTTCTTATACTGATAGCAGTCACAAGCAACCAACTTGCTTTAAATTCTGACCGATTTGGATGATTTGTCAGACGTTTGGCCGACCAACTTCCCTTTCCTTTGTCACTGTTTTTTTCATCTGTATCTTTGATTCTTCGGACGCTTTGGCGACAATTTTTGACTCAAGCGGATGTGTCGAAATTCTTCTGTGACTGAAGGGAGGGCTTGTGGAAATGCGATTAGCCCCCGGGCCGGCACTACTATCTGGTGGCGTAACGGCTCGATTATTGTTAGAACCCAGAACGGGCTTAGTACTGTACAAAGGGGCGAGCACTCTGATAACCCCGCAAGATGTTTGAGTTCCATTGCCGATGTGGCCGTTTCTGGACTCTCCAAGAATATGGGCATTACATATATTGCCCTTCCTGCAACAGACGAAGAAGGTTTGCAAACAAGCCCTGGCCTCTTTGTTGTATGCTGTGTTGTGTGCATGTCTGCACAGTCCGTCTGTCTCCTCTATCGACGAGCCGCCCTCGTCAGCATCGGAAGAAAGTTCTGAAGAAATATTGGACTCCTCTGAGGTCTTGTTTCAGTCGATTGTGTATGATACAACTTGTGTTGTCTCTGTCTCTGTCTTTGTGTGTGTGTGTGTGTGTGTGTGTGTCTCTCTCTCTCTCTCTCTCTCTCTCTCTCTCTCTCTCTCTCTCTCTCTCTCTCTCTCTCTCGCTCTCTCTCTCCCTCCCTCCCTCTCCCCCCTCTCTCTCTCTCTCTCTCTCTCTTCTTCTTCTTCTTCTTCTTCGCTTTTATTGAGAGAACAATTTTACAGTTGGACTCTGGGAACGTCCACGTGAAAAGTATAGCTATTAAGTCATACCTTTATCTGAGGTGGAAACCTAGTTATTCAGTCGAGCGTATTAAAGGAAGTATTAATAATATTTTTGGTGGCTCGGAGTTGGTGTTATTAATATTAATATTTATGTTTGGGTATGTTGTGCGATATGTATCTAATATTACAATATGTTTTTTTTTTTTTTTTTTTTTTTTTTTTTTTTTTTTTTTTTTTTTTAATATATATATATATATATGTAATATATATATATATATTTAATATATATATACATATATATATATATATATGTTATATATTATATATATATATATATATATATATATATATATATATATATATATATATATATATATATATATATAAATATGAGCGGTCGTTTATATATAGCGGCCCCACTCTTTCCTTTCTTTTTTATCACTAAAGTAATTAAGATAAAGAGAAAAGAGAGGGGGGGGAGTTGGGGTGGTGCATGGTTGACCATATAGTCTGCAGATTCAGAGAGATCTTCTTCAAGGGGCGAACAGGAGGGGAGTGTCTGGCGTAAATTTTTTTTTTTTTTATTATTATTTTTTTTTTACAGTAAGCAAGGTTTAATGAGAAAGAGACGATAGAAAAAAGGGAAGAGCCTAATTCAAAAGAATTCTGGTTCCAAGGAGCAACAGTACAAGCTCATAAGGAAACCTGGAACCAAGGTTCAACAGAAAGCTCCTGGAAAGAATAATATGGAAGGGAAAAGAAAGAGAAAAAGATAGAAAGAAAGAAAGGAAGAAAGAGGTAAAGAAAAACCAGGAAAAGGAAAGAAACAGAGAAACAAAAAACAGTAAAGAAAGTAAAAAGCAAAAAACAAAAAAAGGAGCAGGAACAAAAAAAGCAAGAGAAACAAAAGAAACAAACAAGCGAAACAAAAGAAACAAAAACAACAAAACAAAAAGACGACAAAAGAGGCAGCAACAAACACAAAAAAGCAAAACAAACAAACACAACGCCAGACAGTAGCAAGGGAGACGATACTGAACTAGAAGGTAAGAGCGGAAAGTGCCAGAAAAGGTAACATTTTTTTTTTTTTAATATATATATATTTTTTTTACAGTAAGCAAGGTTGTTTTTTTTTTTTGTTTTTTTTGTTATTGTTATTATTATTATTATTATTATTATTATTATTATTCCCGCGGTGTTGGTGTATACATATTATAGTTGTTGTTGGTGTTTTAGTAGATATGTCATTAATAATGTTTTTTTGAAAATACCAATTGATTTTTCATCTGTTATTTCTTTTGGTATTGGTTTCCATTGGTTCGCGAAGATCTTGGTGAGGTATGGGTCTTTGTGGTTGACAAAGAGGTTGCTTTTGGTTGAGTGTCGTGTTTTATATGAGTGGATAGTGCTGATGGGGGTGAACGTGTTGTTGTGGAGTGGTCTGTTTGAGGTTCTTTTTTGGGTAGATGAAGGGGTGGTTTTCTATGCATACTCGAAGGGTATAGAGGTGGGTGATATCGAGTAGTTGGAGTTGGTCCAGGAGTGGTTTGGTGTGTGCTCGGTAGTGTGTTTTTGCAATTCTTCTGATCATTTTTTTGTGGATTTTTTTTATGCGTGGTTGTATGTATTTCTTTTTGTTGTCATGGGTACCCCAGATGGAGATGTTTTGTATGAGGTGTGGGTATGTGTGTATAATATAGTTGTTTCATTGTTTTTATGTCTAGAAATTTTTTGGCATAAAGTAAGGAGTTGATAGTGGGTTGAAGTTTACGGATTATGTTGTTGATATGTTGGTGATATTTTAGGTTATGTTGGAGTGTTATGCCTAGTAGTTTTGCTTGTTGGCATTGTTTGATTGTATTGTTGTTTATGTTTATTGTGATGCTTTGTTTTGTTTTGTGGAAAATTGTATATGTTGTTTTTGTTGGGTTTGGTACTAGGTTGTTGGAGTGGAAGTAGTTTATTAATTTCGTTATTTCTGTTTGTGTTTTTTCTTGCAGGTTTTTAGGATTTTTAGCTGTTATTATGAGTGTGGTGTCGTCTGCATTTGTGTATACTGTTCCTTGTTGTATAATATTGATTATATCATTTATGTAGAGTAGGAAGAAGGTGGTGGAGAGTGTGCTGCCTTGTGGATGCCATGTGTGATGGTGCGCTTGTGAGATTTAGCATGCTGTGTGTGGACTTCTTGTATGCGGTTCGAGAAGTAGGATGCAAAGAACTGGACTGTATCTTCGTTGAAATTAAAATTTCGTCGAAGTTTGTCTAGTAGCTTTGAATGCTCTACTGTGTCGTAAGCTTTTGAGAGATCCACATATAGTGCTAGTACCAGTTCTTCCTTGTCTTTATGTTTTTGTATTTGGTTTATTATAGTTTGGATTGTCATGGTTGTGCTTGAATTAGGTCGGAAGGCACATTGTGTATGTGATATTATGTTGTGTTTAGTTAGGTGATCCATTATCTGTTTATTTATTGGCCTGTAGTTGGCTGGCATGCTTGTGTCGCTGGCTTTGTATAGTTCTATTGTCTGGGTATTTATTTTCATTTATTGCTTTGATGAAGAGGTTGGTGAGTATAGGTGTGAGGGATGTGTGCATGCTTTTATAAGTGTTGGTTTTATTTTATATATGTCTTCTGCTTTATCCCTGTTTATGTTTTTAAGTGTTTTACTTACGATGTCTTGTGTTGTGTTATGTAGTTTGAAGCTTGGGTGTTGTTGCTTATTTTCTTCTGCTCTGTCTTCTTGTGGCTGTTTGTGTTCTGTTGTTGGTATGCTGTTGCTTGTTTTTTTTTCTATTGTGATGTAGTGGATATTGAGTGCGTTTGCTATTTCTGTTGGGTCTGTGTATGTTTTGTTGTTGTATTGCAGTGTGGTTGGTGATGCTCTTGGTGGTTTGTTGTTAGGCACTAACTCTCTGAGTTTTCTATGTTGTTTTTTGGGTTGTCTTGGTTTTCTTCCAGTGTTTTCATTATTTCATCTTTTTTTGCTTTGTGTATGATTTTGTTGACTTTGTACTTTTGTGCTCTGTATGCTTGTTTGTTTATTGTTGTTAGGTTATCTTTCCATCTTTTATAGAGCAAGTGCTTTTTTCTTATTTGTCTTTTTATTGTGGGGCTGCACCAGCTTTTCCTTCTATTACTTTGTTTAGGTTTTCTTTCGAATTGTTTTATTACTTTTGTTATTTTTGCTTGTATATTTGGAGATGTTGGTGATTATCATGTCTATGAGTGTATGGGATGTTGTGTGTACCATGTCGTGTCTTGTTGCTTTTGTTATTGTTGTGTAGAGGTTGTTGTGTACCATTAGGATTTGAAAGTCTGTGTGTGGTTTATGTATGTTGTCGAGTAGGTTGTAGTTGATGTCACCTACTAGTGTTATTGTGCTTGTAGGCGCTTTGGGTAGTATGCTGTTTATGTTATTTTGTAATGCATGCATGAATTGTTTGTCTATGAGTGGGCGTCTATACATACCTATTATTGTGTGTATTGGTTTGTTTTTAATTTTATTATTATATATTCTTAGTGTTAGTGGAGTTTTGCATGAGACCGATATGGTTTGTTTATCGTCTATTGTAATGTGCATGTTGCTTTTATAGTACATTGAGATGTCGATGTGATGTTTAGCTGTGTATGTAGGGATAGGGAATGCGTTGTTACTGATTGGTTGGGTTATGTAGTTAACTGTGAGTATGATGATGTCTGTTTGGAAGGGTAGGAGTTGTAGGTGTGTGATTAGGTCTTGATGGTGTGCTTAGAGGGAGTGGATGTTGGTGTGGTATATTGTGAGTGTATTGTTGTGTGTGTTGTTGTTATTATTATTGTTATTATTATTATTATTATTATTATTATTATTATTATTATTATTATTATTATTATTATTATCGTTATTATTATTATTATTATTATTATTATTATTATTATTATTATTATTGCTGTTGTTTTTTATGTTCTTATTATATGTTTTATTTTTGTTATTTTTAGAAGTGAGAGACAGGTATGGTTTGAAGGATTGTGGGAGGAGGTTGGGGTGGGTGAGATGTTCGGGAGGTTTATTTTGGGAGCTCATTTAGATGCTCATGGGGGTGTTGTTGTGCTGTTGGTTTGGCTTGCGGGGCATGTGCAGCTCTTTGATGATGTTGATGTCTTCTTCTGTATTGATCACCAACCTGTGCTCCTTTGTCTGCTCCTTGAAGAAGACTTCGCCGTCTCTAGTCCAGACGTAGATGGTCTCGCCAGTGGCCTCAACGAGCTCTTTCTTTAGCTTGATTGCCTGTTTCAAGAGCATGAGGGTGTTTGGTGGGAGGCTTTCGTTGATGAATATTTTGAATGTTTGGTCTGCGAGGTGTGTGCCTGTCCAGTCTACTGTTTCGTCGGTGAGTGGTTGGAGTGGGTCGTGTTTTTTGAAGTGGGTTTTGATGTTGTTTGTGCTGAAGCGCACTATGATAGCCGGTGGCTGTTTGGGGTCCTCTCGTCTGGGTTTTGTGCTCTTTGCTCGAAAGCATTTGATGATATCACCTTCCTGGTATGGAATGTTCTTTGCATTCATCATTGCTTTCACGATGTTCAGAGTGTTCTCTTTGGGCATGTATGGTATGCCGGAAATGGAGTTCGCATGTTGGGTCTCGTTGATTCTGTCTCTGGTTCTCTGTGGCTTGTTTGCGTTCTGGTGGGTGGCTGAATGTGTGTGCATGTGCATTGCAATCTCGCTCTCTCTCTCTCTCTCTCTCTCTCACTCGCTCTCTCTCTCTCACTCGCTCGCTCGCTCTCTCTCTCTCTCTCTCTCTCTCTCTCTCTCTCTCTCTCTCATCTCTCTCTTCTTCTTCTTGGCTTGGCTTGGCTTGGATTTGTTTTAGATTGAACTGTATCAAGTGACCAAAAATTGAAATACTTGTCGAGTTGACAAAGTCTTGACAAAGTTCTTCTTCTTCTTCTTCTTCTTCTTCTTCTTCTTCTTCTTCTTCTTCTTCTTCTTCTTCTTCTTCTTCGTTTTTATTGAGAGAACAATTTTACAAGTGGACTCAGGGAACGTCCACTTGCAAAGTATAGCTATTAAGTCATACCTCTCTCTCTCTCTCTCTCTCTCTCTCTCTCTCTCTCTCTCTCTGTGTATGTGCGTGTGTGTGTGTAAGTGTGTGTAAGTGTGTGTGTGTGTGTGTGTGCTATTAAATCATACCTCTCTCTCTCTCTCTCTGTGTATTTGTTTGTGTGTATGTGTGTGTGTGTGTTTTTTTAAATTTTTTTATTAATTTTTTTTTAAAAAAAAAATTTGGGGGGGGGGTCTGGATCTTTTTTGTCCGTCTGTCTGTCTGCCTGTCTGTCTGTCTGTTCTAACTTGCATTCGTTTTCTTGTTGTTTTCAGGACAGGGAGGAGAAAGTATTAGACACGAACTGGTTTGTTGGGGATACTGATAATTATACATGTCCCATCTGCTTGGGCGTTCTCCGGAACGCCATGCAAGCGATCGTGGGTGCCCAGTGCGGCCATCGGTACTGTGAAGTCTGCGTTAAAGACGTTTTCAAGGGCGAGGGGGCTCCGTGCCCTGTGTGTAGAGTAAAAGTAGAGAAAAGCAACCTACACCCAGACGTCGGATTCAGGCGCCAGATTTCAGAACTTCGAGTGCGCTGTCATGTTAATCCAGACAGGTGCAACGTTATAGGCCAGTTTGGGAAGGGCGAATGGTGGGAGCAGCATGAGAAAGTATGCATAGCCAACACCGATCCCTGTGTCATGTGCTCGCAGCGAGTGCTGAAGTCTGCCATGCGCGCACATCTTGCTGAGTGCAAGGAGCTGGAGATAAATTGCCCTTTTGCTTGCATGCACACCTGCAAGCGCAAGGACATGCAAGGTCATGAGGAAAAGTGCAAGCTGACTCGGGGCCCTCGCTCAGTAGTTCGTTGCCGGTTTGCTGCGCTTGGTTGTCGCTTCAAAGCCAAACGATGTGAAGTCAAAAAAGTTGAAGCTCATATGAAAGCAGAGGCAGCGAAGCATCTGGGAATGCTGTTGGGAGAAGCTGAAGAGAGGGAGGAAATCTACTTAATGGAATATGTGCTGCTGTCAAAGAAAATACACAAAAGTAATAAGTTTACCGCCATAGATGGAACCAGGGTGTGGTTTGATATTTTTCCCTTTAAATATTTCGAAAAGGAAAAATGGTACAGTTTCTTTTTGAATGTAGACCAGCCAAGGTACATTCAGTACAACGTTAAAGCCTGGGTTGTAAAACCTGATACCTCTTTACAGCTAAAAGAAGACCACTCGAGCTCACAGTCTTGGAAACCAATGATGGGTTTTGGACGAAGGAGGTTTTTGCCAGCGGAGCCCGGAACGCTTATGAAGCTGGAAGTGAGCGGCATCAAGTTGTGGTCCCACATTCAACGGAATTCATCAGGGCCTGCACCTTCCCTGCTCAAGCAGCTTAAAGATTCCCAGCAGCAGCTTAAGGATGTTCAGCAGCACCAGCAACAACAGCAGCAACAACAAAAGCAAGAGTTAGAACAACAAAAGCAACAGCAAAAGAAACAGCAACAAGAGTTAGAACAACAAAAGCAACAGCAAAAGAAACAGCAACAGGAAATGAAGAATCTCCAGCAGCAGCTCAGGGATCTCCAACGTCAGCTGACCCAACAAAGCAATCTAGGGAAAAGAGGGAAAGCTAAGAAAACAGAAACCGAAGAGGAGCCTCCTCCTAAGAGGACACGAAGCCAGCGACTGTGATGACCCACGCTTCAAACGTCTGGAAAATCAATCACTTTTTGTCTTTCTCTTTCTTTCTTTCTTTCTTTCTTTCTGTCTTTCTTTTTGTCTCTTTCTTTTTTTTTTCTCAAGTGTCCCCCATTAAGTTTTACCACTTTTCTTTTCTTTCTTTTTTTTTTTTTTTTTTTTTTTTTTTTTTTTTTTTTGTTGTTGTTGTTTTTTTTTTTTTTTCATGATTGAGCTTCAGCTCCCAATGACTGATATCTTAAGGCGGCTTACGAGTGGTAACTGGTCTGTTCACTTAATTTAATGAAGTGTTTTGAATTCAGAGTAATGCCAGTCGGGCATATTTACTGGTAGTATCAGATCTAGTAAAAGCGTACAATCATGTCAATGAACTATTAATTTTCTTGGCGGTGAGGATATGTAAGTACTTAGTCTACTCAGATTTAAATATTTCAAGTAGCCTCAGTGAGATAAGTAGTCCTCGGCATGACGCTTAACTGCATCGGGTCTCTGCATGACCTTAAACTGTGACTGCCTTTTTTTTTTACACTTCATGTTTTCTCTTTTTGTATCTCTGGATACCTCTTCCATTTTATCTCTTCTGCTTCCCACTCAGCTCTACGAGTGACAAGTATTAATATTGTATTTTTGTCTGTTAAGATCAGAAATATATTATTTATTGCAAGCCGGGGTCTATATCCACTCAATCCAAGCACTCTGAGAATCATCAACCTGATCCTCCTCCTCTGCAAAAGAGAGGAAACCAGTATGGTGGGAAAATGTAGGAGACTATCAGAGCCAAGCAACAAAAAGGAAACAGAAAGCAACTGACTCATGATTTCCTATTGTCCGCCCTAACGATAATATCGTGCGTAAAAAGTACGGTACCGGTTACTTGTCGGAAGTTAATGGTCATTATCCTCTGCGTTTTCAACCGGCTCAAAGTATTTATAGAAACGAGTATAACCTTGAACCGTAGGCTATATCTTGACTAGACATAGTTCATCTATTAATATACTGCCATCACTGCCACCGCCACGATGTATAGGGGGAAAATATTTAAAAGGTCGCATAGTGAGTCTACTATCATGCATATGGAGGTTCTAGTGGTCTGTTTAAGTATGAGCAGATGATCTCATTCAATATTCAAGATTTTGAGGTGCTGTCTGCGCAGAATTTAATGTTTTTAGTGGGAATGGATTAGGCAATGTTTAGTTTTTCAGTTCATATAAGCTATTACTGTGATCTGGGGGTATGTCATGAATGTCGACTAACTAGTTTTCGACCTATGTTTTCCTAGTTTGTGTTTTATACCGTACATCTTTGCAACTTGAAACCATTTGGCAGGATTGCTCAACATAACATTTGAATTCATTTGAGCAGTTGTGCGTCAAAATGAGTGCAGAGTGCATCATGCACACAACATTTTTCAGTTAAAAACACCATACTTGCTATGTCCTGAAATATGAGAATTGAAGTCGAAAATAAGGATTTCAAGCAGGGCCTAATCTAAGTTTTCTGATGAAAACACTTGTGTCATGCTTGGTTTTGCTTGAAACAACGTGGATTCAATAAACATCTGCTCCCAGATCATGACCTCAGACTTGACACTAGTGCCGCGTTCCTGTAAGCGTAATCGGCAATATTTGACAAGATCATGCCTATTCCCGGAGAGGAAACCAGAAAAATTTCCAATTAAATATTTGAAAGAACAGGCCTATCGACATACGTAGCATTTGAAGTGAAGGCCGCACAATTTTTTTTTTATTTGACGGTTTTTGCGGGGTCGAGATTGGTAAAAGTCATGTCTCTTGAGAGTTTTGTGTTTTTTTTCTTTGTATTTCTCATGCATACTTTCACGTCCTGTGCTCTTGTACAGTCGTTCCTAATGTTGTCCCCATGCTGTCTTTAAAATGGTTTGTTGTAAAATTATCTGTAGCATGTGTTGTTCCCTTTTCCCTGAAGCACTTTTTTGCAACTTTTCTGTATCGCTCCTATATGTGCTGTGTGTGCTTTTCTTGCAATGTTATGTGCTGAATCTATTCACAATCACATGGTCTTTGTTTTGCATATGTTCAAACCCTGCTCATTTCTTTGTAACCCTGCTGTTAGTGACCTGTTCTGGGCTCCAGACAGGCTAAAAAAATCCTAATTTAGATTTTTACAGATTTTCAATTTTTTTGGGCTCTTTCTTTGCAAAATGCTTTTATTAAATAATGTCTTTGATTTCCTGCACTTTCTGTACTAGTACCGGTCTTGTATTTAAATAAAAAAAATTTGGAGTGAGGGCCTGGTGCCATATTTTTGCTGACTTTGGCCGGTTTGTTTGCAGGCTTGAGGTTAGCTTTTTGTAAAAAAACTTTGTACATTTAATTATAAACATACAGAGTAAGATATTACATAAAAATTTATTGAAGAGCGTACTGGGAACACTAGGAGAACTGACTTTGATTTTTTGTCATCACAAGCACCATTTTTCCAGGTCACCCGGTGGCCAGTTTTTTCCGGTGGTGAGTGTGCAAATTAGTTGGGAAAAAAGGGTGGGCGACGGGAAATTGATTGGTTTGAAGTCAGTTTTAACTATTTTTCAATGAGGGTTTCGTAATATGTTAGTCCATCACTTTCTTTATAAACATGTACAATTTCTATTGAATAAAATTACATATTCCGTTCTAAATTTTTTTTTGAATTCCACCGACCATTTTACCATGGGAGAACCTACATATGTAAGTCTGGACTACACCCCTGTGAGGAAATGACCAACCGGCATTCACTTGAATAGCCACACGGCTGTCATTAGACACGAAATATTTCCGAGGTCTGGGGATTGTACAAAAAGACTTCTGGGATGGTCAATTCCAGTTTATTCAGTACAGTTTCATGACAGACTACTTGTATCTTGCGAAACAAGACAAATTCTGAGTATAACTGACAAGAGTTCAAGTGGTACCTGCAGTTGTGTAGCAGTTGGATATTTTCAAGTCAGTCTGAGAAAAAATAAAGTCTATTTCCAATTAACTTGAATGGCCGTTAAGTATTACCTATTTGACTTGAAGGGCCGAATAGATAAATGACTGGGAGCCGTAAAAAGCGTTAAAAGGAATAAAAGTTTATCACAGTCATGTAGATATGGGACAAAAAGGCAATAGTCAGCATTCTTAAAAAAGATAGCCGTTAATGGATTAATGAACTTGAACATATCTGTTAACATAGTAGTTGAAAACGTAACAGCTACGAGTTATGACAGTTGATAATAAAACGGGAAAAATGAAGTGCCGGAACTAAAAATAGAAGTGTAAACTTGAAGTAAACTTGAAGAAGTTTAACGAATAAGTTTATCACAATATTGATAATTCGGTCCGGTACAGTATTGATTCCGATAGCTCCCCCCCCCAGACCATAACGGTAGGTTGAGTTGCGATCGAAACGAATTGTAACAGATAATTGACCAATAGTTATGTAGAGAGATGTAAAAGAAAAACGAATCAAAGAGAAGATTGCAGATGTAGATCAATGCGCGATATGGTGCGTGCGTATATGTGTCAGCGCAATGATTCAAGATAATATCAACATACAGAGGCAGGACGGATATAGTGTACCCAATCATACATCAGGAGATAGGAGCATGGGGCTAACACTATCACTACGTGTTCAAAGCGGTAAATAGTATTATGTGACCTGCCTTGGCTGAATCCTATTCAAAATATGTGAATATGACTATCGTACAAGCCTGTGGAAGATACTAGAGCTTGCGGGTTTGTATGGGAAGTGGGAAAGTTGATAGAGTCCGTCGGGAGTTCTAAGAGCAAAAACCACTTGAGTGTCTACTTCGATGATCTCATTTTGAAGAAATGAAAGTCGTACGTCTTACCGTTGTAAGGTTTGCGTAAACGTTTGAGCTGTTCAGGAATGATGTAACCCTTAGTGATGCCGAGCTGGTGAACGCGGAAATCGTCGCGATCGTCTGCGGGGTCTTCGTCCATGATCGTTCCTAACTTGAGTAAGCCATCATCGATGAATGCGATCACCTCACCAACCACGTAGTCTTGTTTATCATCATTATGGTCCTGGTCCCGGACTGGATCGATGGTTTGAGCCGAGTCAGAAGGAGCCGTGTAGGGACTAAGATGTGCAATGTCGATTTTGCGCAAGATTTTGTTGGTGTGCTCATGGCGGAGGCGAAAGGTGTTGTTGGAGAGCTTGGCTACAATAACATAAGGTCAGTCGTGTTGAAGTATAAAAGAGGCGGGAACACCTTTGGTGGATTGCTTGGGGCGGTAGACAGTGACTCGGTCATTGATCTTCCAATCAGGTAGTTTGCGTCGCCGTTGCTTGTTCTTCTGTTCGTTGGCGGCCTTGCGGGTGAAGGAAACGTATTCCTTGATGTAGGCGGTGACAGCAATCCGGGCGAGGCGGAGGGTGTCGAGTTGGTCCGACGTCTGGATTGTCGTTGTTCCGGACTTGGTCATTGCGGCGGTTGTACGGGCCGCGCGTGCAGCGATGACTTCGGGAGTGTCGAAGATGTCTATCGACGTTCGTGGCTGACGGGCCATCATACATTCAAAGGCTGAGACGCCGATGGCAGTGGAGACGTAGGTGTTCTGCGAGAACGAAAGAGCTGGCATGGCCTTGGGCCAAGTTTTCTTGTCCTTGTCTGAGAGTGCCTGGATAGCGCGGCGGAGGCTTTGGTGCCTGCGTTCTACCATGCCTAACTGGTGGTGAGAGTATGGTGCGGTGGTTAACCAGTCGATTCCAGCCATGCTGCAGAAGGCCTTGGCAAGATTGCCACGGAAAGATCCATGATCGTCGGAGAGGATTGCTTCTGGAAAACCAAAAATGCATACCCAACGAGCGAGGATGGTCTCTACGGTCTCCTCAGCAGTAGTGGATACAACTGGGACGAAAAGTAGGTAACCTGCGAATAAATCAACAATGGTTAGCACATACTGTTCTAATACGCCATCGATGCCTATATGAACATGATCTATGCCTATAGCTTGTCCTGGTTGATTCCAGACTAACGAGTTATAGCGACCATGATTATGTGTGAGGCGGGCGTGGGAAAGCTGACAAAAGTGGCAATCTTTGGGGATAGCTGCTATGTCGGCGTGCATCCTGTCTTTCCCATCAGGTCCGAACCATATGTATCGTTGATGGATATATGGAGCAAGGGTGGGGACCTTTGCGTGGTTCTGGAGCAAGTGAGCATGGGAGACAAGCTTGCGTATGAGAGCGGAAGGAACATATATGCGGCGTGAGCGGTCGGGCATGATGTGTACAGCCAATCCTCCTTTGAGAAAGAGAAGACCATTGCCTTGTCCGATAGATGTCGATCCCTCCCAAAGTGGTTTCAAGAGTGGGTCTTCTTTCTGCGCTAATTGGATATCGTCGCGTGTAACGCGGGGTGCATGTGATGTAGCATACATGTTAAGCACAGCGTGGCGGTCTAATCCAAAGTTATGAACAAGCCACACAAGATTGTCCTCTAAGAAGACGATTTTGTGACAAGCTAATACTGTCTCTCGTGAGATGGTATCACCATCGGAAATAAGATGTACCATATCCTGAGGAACAAGGACAGCAAAAGGCTTGTTGAGGGCAAAAAGTTGACGAGCTACTTCGGGAGCACGTTCCGCGGCAGGAATAACTATGGCATAGTCCCATGGGGCCTGTAAGGTCTTGATCGTTGGTACACCACGCAAGATCCGACAGTCGTGCTTCTTAAAGCGCGTGTCTAATTGCGGGTGAGTCCCTTCAATCGCGAGCCAAAAGGAGCGTCCACTGGACTGTAACATAGTTGCCGGAATAATGTCCAATAGCTGGTTCGTCGCTTCGACTTCCCCGAGGAGAGTGGGTTGGCCGGGCGATATGCAAGGAATACGAGACAAGGCATCAGGAAGGAGATTCTGTTTACCTTGAATGTATTCTACCTTGAAGCGGATAGTTTGTAGGTGGTCTAAGACCCAACCAACAACCATCGGGCTTCTGGCGTGGTAAAGCCATATGAGCGGGCGATGATCCGTAACGATTGTCAGCGGATGATCACTAGCATCGATATAGTAACGAGATTGCTGGACCCCGTAGATTATACCGTAAGCTTCCCGAACATACGTGACCCACCGGGATTGGGTTTCCGTAAATTTGAGCGAGAAATACGAGATTACGGGAGATGATTTGTCTGGGCCCGAATGTAGAGCTCCGCCGATGCCCACGATACTTGCGTCGGTACGAAGGTAGAGGTGCTGCGTCTTGTCGTACTTGGCGAGGATCGGTAGCGTAGTCAGGATACGTTTGAGCTTGGCGAAACATTTCTTTTCTTTGTCGCGGAAAAAGTTGGATCCCGTAGGTCTGGCGTTCGAAGATTTGAGGAGATCGGTGAGAGGCGCCACCAAGCGAGAGTAGTCCGGGATGTGGGCCTGGATGAAGTTTGTCATGCCAAGGATGGAGCGGACCTCAGTGATATTCTGGGGCTCGCTAATCCTTAGAATGGCATCTATCTTGCTGGTGTCGGCGGCGACGCCTTTCTTACTGCAGACTTTGCCTAAGACAGGTAGAGAGTTATAGCCGATGCGAAGCTTGTCCTCAGCGAAGTAACAGCCTGCTGCCTCCGCAGCCTTCATGAGTTCCTCCAGCTGGTCCATGTGGGCGTCGAAGTCGTCGTGAACCACGTGTACGTCGTCGATGTAAGCGGCGGCTGTCGTGCCCCAGAAAGGGAGATGGCCGAAGGACTTGTCGACGGCGCGCTGGAAGTCGCCAGGGGCGCGGTGTATACCCTGCGTCATGTAGTTGGGGACGAGTAGCCCACGCGGAGTCCACACGGCGAGGATATCACGGCTGTCGTCTGTAGTGTCGATCTTGAGGTGCGAAAAACCATCAACCATGTCTAACGACGAGATAAAGAAATATCCCGCGAAAGGTTCACGGTGATGATCGGGATTTGGAAGGCCAGGGACCGGAAGAAGAAGCCGGTCATTGACTGCGCGGTAATCGAAAACCATGCGAATACCTTTGAAGTGGTCGAGAGAATCAAACTTGCCTACTGGACACGGTCGAGTAGCCCACTCACAATTTGGAGAGGCAAAGCTATGACGACCGGTGGCAAGCATTGCGTCGGCCCACTGAGTTAGGAACTCTCTGACAGCAGGCGTCCATCGAGGGCAGGGAACCCAAATGGGCTTTGCTCCTGGACGTAGCTTCAAAGAGATAACAGTGTGCGTAAAACAACCAGCCTTATCTAAGAATCGGCCGTCGTAACGCTTGAGAAAATCTTGCGCTCTCTTCTTCTGGGGATGTGTTAGGTTGGAGCTGATCGTATCCGGAGTGAACTTGGGTTTAGAAGGCTCAGCCTTTTTTTCTTTCTGTTCGTCGAGGTATTGTCGACACAGCGTTTCTGAAAGCATCAAGACGGGGTCTGGGAACAACCCTGTGATGTCGTCCGCTGTGACATGCAAAATACCTGGATCATAAGTCATGTGCATAGAGAGCCAGTCTAGGCCGCTGATCGGGGGACGACCCGGATCATGCGGTAACGTTAGCCGAGCCACAATGTGCGACTTTATGGGGTCCGGATTCGACTCCGTGGGTTGTCACTGCGTCCTGCACATCTCCGGCTCGTGTTGAGGGGAGTGTGGACGAAAACGCAGTTGTCCTGAAGAAGGGGGTGCTCGATATTGTGACTCGGTCAACGTTCGAAGCATAAGCATTGAATGAGTGAGAGGCCGCAAAGCTCGGCGCTGTTGAGGATAGGACGCGCGTGGTGCGTAGGGATTGCTACGCGGTTCGGGGACCAAACCTTGGGGTTCTACCGGGTAGGGTAGACTCGGTTCAGTGCGAGCGCGTCTTGGTGCACGTCGTTGTACACGCTGTGGGCCATATTGTTGCGGCCGGCGGCTAGGGACCGGAGCCCGACTTGAAATATTCGTAGTCCATTTCTGGACCAGATTGTTCCAATAGGCACTCTGGTACAAGGCCTGTCGCAAACGATGGTCATGAGCGTGTTGTTGTGTGCGCGCGGGCCTGCGGTTACCTCGTGACACAGGCCGATTCCTGTGCACTACATACCTGCGGTCGTGGCCATCGTAGACACCTTTCTGGATAACACCTTTCTGGAGTACACCTTTCTGGAGTACACCTTTCCGGTATTGGTTCTTATTCCGCTTTCCCGTCTGCTTATTTCCCGTCCGCGTCTTCTTGCTTTCCTCGCTCTTTCCGGATGTCCGATCCCCACGAGTCGCGCTCGGGTCTGGGACTGTTCGGGAAGAGGAAGAAGAGGAGGATGACGAAGACGAGGAAGAAGAGGACGAAGAGGACGAAGAAGAAGAATAGCCAGATGGGTCTCGATCATCATCATCTTCTCGATCGCGTCTTTGTTTTGGGCTGTGAGGCCTGCAACTTGTCCTCGCTCGCTTGCGTTTGCTGTCTTCTTTTGGGCCCCGAGGAGATGGCGGTTCTTCCTTCTCTTCCTTACCGGTACGAGCGTCCGTTGCGTATCTCAGTTTCCGTTGTGAGGTCGACTCGGCGGGTAAGCGTTGACGCGGAGCCGAACGGGCTGAGAGGCGTGGGGATCTACGGTTAACCCCAACATCCTTACGCTCGGTTCTAGTATCGGAAGTACGTCGAGGAATCCATAACTCTCGAGACGGTGTTAAGGGCCGTATTCCTGCCATCACAAATTGTCGAACAAAGTGCCCAACGACGGAGACTTCCGTTGAAGGAGCCGGGTCTGACAATAGGGGTGGTGCGGAAGACGAAGAAGATGAAGACGAGGAAGACGAAGACGACGACGATGATGATGAAGTCATTGAAGACGAACTACTTGAACCTCCTATATTGGAGAGTCGAAAGTTTTCGTGTTCACCTAGAAGTCGGAACTGAGGGAAGTCATACTCTGGGCCCGTAGGCTGCCGGCGTCGTGGGAGGCAGCCCCTTTTTGTGAACATCGGGATGTCCTCGAACAGGATGGCATTCCCTGCCAGCGCTGTTTCAAGGCGTCGATGTGTCCGAAAGGAGGTGACGGAGTCCCAGCCAGCATCAACGGGGATCAAAGGTAGGGTTAAGTACGCAGCGATATCCCGTCGATCACGAGTGTCTGCCCTAGTTCCGAGATACGTGGCGGTCAAGTCGACACGGTGAAGATTCGCTACCATCTCCGATGTCCCTCCGTGATTATGGATCGCTGGGGCGCCATATGGGTAACCCTTGGCTCGCAGTGCCCTCGAATACGGGTTCAATATGTCTGCAAGACACGGTGAATACGCACCCGGGTGGACGACGACGTGGGTCTCCTCATAGTCTGCCGCGTTGACTCCATGTTGAAGGGCTCGTGCCTCGGTTTGTATTTGTACAAACCAGGGAACTTGAGGGAGCGTGGTGCACGAAAACTTCTGGTCGTATGTACTTGACGGTACTTTGTTGAGAAGATAGTCTTGCAGGGGTGCCTTCCTTTCGTAGCCTGCCTCCCATCGTGCTTCCATGTACGGTGAGGGCTGCTGTAGCATGTTTACCTCCTGCACCACTGTCTCTCTGTGGTCCGGGTCGATCCAATGGACGTAATAGGCGTATTCTTGTGAAGTCCCACGTCCTTGGCCTCTTCTGATGATAGGGAGCTGACTATTTGTAGTGCAAATGGTCATATCCATATGGCCAAAATATGTCGAGGGCAGCAAAGCATACATCGTGAGTTCGTTGTTGCTCTCGGAATAGCTTTTGATATCAAATGGATGGGTGCAATACCTTATATCTGCGATCGAGGGTAAACGAAAAAGATAATAAAGGCATGCAAACCATTGCCATATGTGATCGAAGCCGAACCTGTACAGGAGATAGAATGGGCAGCCGAGGTAATCTTGCGGTTGGCTTTGTGCAGGGCTCTGTCCGATGCGTACTGGATGTACTTCCCGTGCGTGGGACCATGGGAACGGGACGACGTATTGCATGATTTGTTGCTGTACGCCTAGCCCGCCATGTCCGGGGTAGAGCCCTGACAAATGGGCTGCAAAACCATACGGTCTCTCAGCAGAGTATGCCATGAATCGTCTGAAGAGGGCGGTATCGGATATCGGCTCAAAATCGCGGATGCCAAAAGCCAGTATTGAAGCCAGCTGTGCCCTGGATCGCCCCCACACCGGCGGGTGATGAAACACCGTCAATGAGGTCCGATTCATCAGCAAGGCCGGTAATACGAACTTGAGTGGAAGATTGTTTAGCAACCCTGCAATATGGCCGGTAGAACGGTTCGTAATGACGAACTGCTCTTCGCCTGGGCGTGGTCGCTTGTTTCGATCTTCGTATACATCATGATGGGTGCGTGTTTCCAGCTTGAGCCATCGTTCCTGCCATGGAACCGGAGGAAGCTGTCCTGTCAAACCGGGGACGAACGCCAAACATTCCGTAAGGAGGACGTCGTCCGGTTCGAAGGGGCTCGTCGGGTGTCCAAAATGGCATGTTGACATGCTCCGCGTGGCGACGCTTGGGAAGGTCTGTGCGATCTGAGGGTCGATATAGCCTGGGCCAATATATGGCGCGATATATCCCTCACTATCAAGGAAGATCCTGTTTCTATCGGTAACCTTGCTCATGACATCTTGCATTTTACGGTCAGATATCCTCGACCACGCATTCGCTCGTTGACACCTGGGGGCCACGTATGCGATCGTACGAATCGGTTGGTTCGTGCCCGTTCGTGTGGTCACGTAGTTGCACTGATTCGCTTGTTCGTACGTAGTGACCTGCAGTCGTCGGCGGATGCACTCGGTCTCGTTCAATTGTCCGTTTGCAAGCGGGATGTCGTGGCTACCCTCCCGCGGTCGCGGAGCGAGATCAAGACGGTAGCGCGACACCTCGATGTTATGATCATTATCAAACGACTCGTCGGGGTAGATACCTAAAACTCGTATCAGGTAAGGCAGATAGTGGTAACCGCGGTGGTTGCAAAGAGGGTGAGAGTGTAGTTGTATTAGGTCTTCCCAGTAGGGTTTGAGGCGGATGATCGGATTCTGAATGATGAAAAGTGATTTTCGATCATTATAGACGTCCTTGATCCTGACGCCTCCTACCTGCGGGACGGCCGGTATCACTATACGTCGATTGTGTGCCTCGATCTCGAAACCAACGCGTGTACGAGTAGCCATCTGCACTCCTGAAGAGTAGGGTAAATTACCTCGCTTGTCTGGCGTTGCTAAGCCCGCTCTTCGTGGAGAGTCTGGGACAGGTATGTTTCTCGTTCCTACATCTTCAATAGGCCTCGTTACTGTCGTTATGAGTTGGAAGGTGTTCTGATATCCACCTTCCTTCGGGTATGTGAGGACAGCATGTGGTGAGAGGGTGGCATATCGGGATGAGACGATAGAGTAACCGAGAGGTTGAGATACTTCCTGAGCTGTTTGGGGAGAGGTCTGAGGTGCCAAAAGAGGGGGTGAAGCGGGAATGGCAGGTGAGCGCGAGAAATCTATACGTGGTCTCATAGTATGATGAGACTGTATGTTTCCCGTTCTCCCTGGCGATCGGCTCCGTGTGATCGGAGACGAACCTGCGACCGCTGTCCCGTCCTTTCGGTCCTGTATGGAGAGCTGAGTTGGAGGCGGAACGCTAGGAGGAGACCAGGTCATCGTCGATGGCGATGTTGTTCTGGAGTAGCTGGGCGATGCGGGCACAGGGGTCCCGATCATCCCGGGCGTATCTTTCGATCCCGGCTTGCGTGCGTAACTTGGCGGAGGTGTACTTTGGATCGCGCTGGTAGGGGAGTACGCGGGCGACAGTGCTTGGGGCGCCGGCGCTTGTGGACTTCGCGTGGCCCGTTGATTTACTCCCGAACTCGATGAACTCGAGCTCGAGCTCGAAGACGAAGCTTCCGTAAAATCAGGGCGGGCTAGCGTCGCGTCGTCCTCAGCGGCCGGTGGTCCCTGTGCGATTATCCCCGGTTCGTGCCTAGCTGGGAGCGATGCAGTGATCACCAAAGACGAGAGCGCCGTGCCTGCTTGTCTGGCCGCACTAGTTCGTGAACGCGTCTGGGTAGCGGGCGAATCCTTGCTATCCTCTACTGTCGTGTCTGTCTCTACAGGCTGCTCATCCTTGTCCTCTTCCTTGTCCTCTTCGTCTTTTCCGTCTGTGGTAAATGCCACCAGAGGAAGGAGACTAAAAGGACATTCCTTAAGGTCTTGTTGAAGGGTCCCTTCCACGTTATCATCCGTGGGGAAGTCCATCAACGTAACCACCTGATTGCAGGGGCCATGTTTCAAGATGGTCCTACTGCGTAAAACGTTTAACTCGTCGGGCCTCCGGGGCGGGGATAGGATTTCGAACTCGACCAGAAGGATCTGTTCGTTATCAGACCTTGTTGGTAGAGCCGGCCATTGTTGGCCAGATGCCATCAAAGTGAAAAGCTTATCCGCGGAAATGTTAGTCTGCATGATAAGCGCAGTGCCTAACAAAACGTCTGCTCCCGGGGGGACATATAGAGATGTGTAAAGGTATATCTCGTCCCAACCTCGCGTGTTGTTGACTTGGATATAAATCCGAATTCCTTTAACCATGGTAATTGTCCCTTGAGCCGTTCGGGCTGTCAAAGAAGGCAAGTCTCGCTCCAAAAGACCTAGCTGTCTCGTTAGGCGCGGGTGGATTAGACCCAAGGTATTGCATCCTGTGTCAATAATGACAAAGATGTCAATGGCCTTTGCGGATGCTTGATCCAGTCTGGCAATACCCAAGACCCGTCCTTGGAGGACGTTTGCCTTTCGCGGACGTCCATGAACGACTGTGCGGCACTCAAGAGCCGTGTCGATCTTGGAGTCGCATATCTTTACCTGATCGGGGGAGTCCGCTTCTTCTTGAGTAGCGATGAGCGCGGTCACCGCGTTGTTCTTGCGTTCCTTTTTCCAAGGCGCCGGCTTCTTGATTGCGATCGCATTGGCCCCAGTGAAGGCTGCTCCCGTATTTCGGGACGAACGTGAGGCAGTACTGCCCTTAAGTTGGTCCGAATTACCGAGAGTGCGTGGGTTGCCGGATCGTGGTGGACACCAGTCGGCATTGAGCCCTTTTTCCAAGTCGCGGACTCGATTCCTACATACTTGTAAAGAGTGGTTAGGTTTATCGACCTTTCCAAATCGCTTGCAGTAGGAGCAGGGCTCCGTACTCTTGCCATTCGAGGCGCGATTCTCCTTGGCTGGGTCCTTTGGGGCCGGGCCAGAACGCTTCGGGGCCGGGCCAGAGCGCTTCTTGTCCACTACTTGCAGTTGAGCGTCCGTTGGCACGTCACGGGGCCACCGGGGCTTCGTCTTCTTCGTAGACTCCTTAGCTTTCTCTCTACGTGGCGGGCGGCGAGATGACTCATGCTCAGCAGGCGTAAGGATCATCTTCGGGTCCCAATCTGTAAGGACCCGCGAGTTAGCTTTGAGGATGAGATACTTGAGCTCGTCAAGGGTACGCGTCGGCGCAATACCTCTCCTCCTTCTTTCTTCCTGCATGGTCTCGATGTGTTGTATCTCTACTGGAGATACACATCGCCGGGCGATCTCGTACTGCGTGGCGTCGGTCGACACGATACCTTCGTTGAGTAGTTGCCTAAACAACTTCTGTAATCGTGTTATGAACGTAGCCAAATCTTCTTTGGCCCTACGTTTCATGTCGTTGCGGTAGCCCAGGCTAAAAGATTTAGTGACATCGTAAACGTCGATCTTCCACCGTGAGTCAACCCGGTAATCTAACCAGATCCAAGGTAGGAGCTGGAGAGACTTTTCGTAAGGATCCTTCGACGAGGTCCTTGCCGCCCATGCGTTCAGGAAGTACTCGGCCTCCGTCTTGGTCATAAAAGCAGACAGGTGCGATAGAAAGAAGCGTAGCGTGTAGCCCAACGTCACGTGCTCGAACTTCAGCTTCTTAATCTCCCGTAGTCGGCGTTGGTACTTCTCCGTTGCCGACTCCACGGGTGCCACCATCATCATCAGCGATCCACCGTTGTACGCGGATGGAGCTCCGCTTCGGGTCCGTGGCTGTACTCCGTTCCCAAAGCTGCTCGCCGAAGAGGGCTCGTGGCTCGTGGAGCTTGAAGAGCTTGAAGAGCTTGAGCTGGCTGCGGGGACTTCGGATTCCGGCACGTTCGTGACCGCTGCCGTGGGCTCGGGTTCGGCTACCGCTTCGTCTTCCCCGGGGGGAGGCGGGCAAGGCACCAAACCGGCCTGGCTGGGATCTGCGGGTGCGGGTTCCTCAGAGGTCGCTGCTGCCCCTTCGTTCTCGCCCTCGCTGATCGTCGGGCCCTTCTGATCTTGAGGAGCAAAAGTTACTCCCCTCGTTCGTTGGGGATCCGGCGAAAAAGCGAAGCGATCGCGAAGTTGGCCCTCGTCGTCTCCACTTTGTTGGTACGGAGAAAGAAATTCGTCACCATCTCCACGGCTAGGATCCGTAGGCGAGGAAAATGCACCTGGGACGCGGGGGCTTCGACGAAAAAGCGTTGAAATGCCAGAAGCGGTAGAATGTTGTGGCGATTGCGGTCCAAACGATGGTGAAAGTAGCCCACGAAATAGCGATCGTTGAGCATCGGTCCCGGTTGTCGGGCCCAATCCATTTCCTCTCGGGCGGAACGCGCGTCCGTCGTAAGGTTGGAAGGCTCCACGAGGCGTGTAGACTCTGCTCGGAGTCGGTAGTACGATAGGGGCCGAAGCGGGTCTTCCCAACGACGAAGACGAGGACGACGACGACGACGACGACAACGACGAAGACGACGACGATGACGACGACAATCCGGAAAGTCCAGATGTCGGGGGCACCCTCGGCATCGGAACCGTTGGCATCGTGGTTAGGGCCGTACCTGTCGGCATCGTAGTTGTAAGCCCAGGGCGTGCAAGCCCCACAGCTCGTGCACCTACAGTAGCTGGACCCGTTGCATAACGCAGAGAGGTGGGCACAAGATCCGGAGTCTGTGCCCAACCAACTTTCTTCGCCAGATCGTTGTATCGGCTGATCGCCAGGTCCCTCTCTCCTCGAAAAGCGGTCCATTGGTAGAACACAGCGGGTTCAAGCCAATAATCCACCATCTGTTCGAGGGGAGGCATAGCAATAAAGGGTTCCTCCTCGAGGTTGAGGAGGCCATCCTTGATTGCTTTGCTTAGAAGGGGGCAAAGATCTTTCTCAAGAGTGTTCAAAACGACCTTTAGAAAGTGAGCTCGACTGATCCCATCCGTCTGGGGCGAGATCTTCTTTGCCGTACCTTCTCTGAGGGCCTTCTGGTACGTCTCCATGAAGGGTAGCTTGATGCTCGTGCGTAGGGATCGAAGGATATTCAGGCATTCATCGCGGTAGCGGGACTCCTTGGAGACCAAGTCATAGTTGGGGCGTGGAAACGAGGCTGGAAGACTCATTTCTGCACGCAAAACGATAGAAAAGAATCACCATGTAGCAAAAGGTCTGGAATTTGCAAAGGAGACCTTATGTAATGTTTGCTACTGGGTATTCTTAACTGAGGGACTGTTTCTATGTATGCAGGAACTTGAATACATAGCACAAAATCGCCTCTCTGCGTGTGGTGAGCATGCTCAACGATCCTCACACAACGATAACTTGAAGACAGGTGAACTAGCTGTCCGGTGTTAGTGTGATGAGTGACCTTGAGAATGTTCGCTGTTGATGTTTCCAAACACAGGTAGGAGTTCCCCAATCCGAGCTGTCGACAGCACACACAAGAGTGTGACTCTTCCGAGAAATAGGGAAATTCGAATTGTAAGTCTGGACTACACCCCTGTGAGGAAATGACCAACCGGCATTCACTTGAATAGCCACACGGCTGTCATTAGACACGAAATATTTCCGAGGTCTGGGGATTGTACAAAAAGACTTCTGGGATGGTCAATTCCAGTTTATTCAGTACAGTTTCATGACAGACTACTTGTATCTTGCGAAACAAGACAAATTCTGAGTATAACTGACAAGAGTTCAAGTGGTACCTGCAGTTGTGTAGCAGTTGGATATTTTCAAGTCAGTCTGAGAAAAAATAAAGTCTATTTCCAATTAACTTGAATGGCCGTTAAGTATTACCTATTTGACTTGAAGGGCCGAATAGATAAATGACTGGGAGCCGTAAAAAGCGTTAAAAGGAATAAAAGTTTATCACAGTCATGTAGATATGGGACAAAAAGGCAATAGTCAGCATTCTTAAAAAAGATAGCCGTTAATGGATTAATGAACTTGAACATATCTGTTAACATAGTAGTTGAAAACGTAACAGCTACGAGTTATGACAGTTGATAATAAAACGGGAAAAATGAAGTGCCGGAACTAAAAATAGAAGTGTAAACTTGAAGTAAACTTGAAGAAGTTTAATGAATAAGTTTATCACAATATTGATAATTCGGTCCGGTACAGTATTGATTCCGATAATCAGACTGAGCACTTTAACGACCCGCAGCCAAAATCACTACCGTTGACATTTCACTGGTTTTGACAGACCCGTTAGATCAAGTTCTCCTCTGCACTACGTTTCGACTCTTCACAAACTAGTTTTCAACCGACTTCGTTCAGAAATGACAGTTCAAACGATCAAGTCAAAGTTCTTTTGTGAAAACTTCAGATCAACTATCGTTGATTAGGTAATTATCCTGTCACTCACTGACCTAATACCTTTGCACCGTGACTCGGTTTGCTGAGAGACTCCGTTAGAAGCCTGGGCCACGATGCCAATCGACACTTTCAAGTTGAGTTAATTCGCAAGTAGATAGCAGAACTGACAAACTCAAAGGTAATAACGAAACTGAAATACGCACGACTGTAATTATTACACAATTGTTCGATTGTCCAATCCTGATTACCAATATAGATCGTTACTTCAGTTACTCTTATTGACTAGAACTACACTGTCATTCGACTATACGAATAAATTACTTTCCACTCACAAAGTAATTACTAATAGTAAACGTAGTTATCCTACCAACGCTCCCCCTTAGTTCTATGTCGATATGCAAATTACTAATCAATACATCTACGATTAACAACTATTGCAATGCGATACTATGATGGCCGCCATTTCAAGTTAGTACTGAAATGATGTTAGGTCACAAAACAGATAAATTGCCATTTTTGTTCAGTCCAACGTTGCCGCTTCTTTGCCAAATTGACATCTCGAACTCGTCGATTAAAGCTTCAGCATAGGTCCTCCAAGTTGATCAAATTAGTACGTTACTGAATTACATGATTCCTGACTCAATGAGTCACATATACCATTACGCTGAAAATAAAAACTACTCGTCGTGAAGACCGCTTCGACGGCTGATGTCCTTGTTCCGCTCTTGCCGCGTTACACGATCGATGGTGGTGCTTCCACACGCCTCGCGTTCGCGCTCGACTTTCACTTCAACGGGAACATCGCCTCAATGTGCCGCTCAACTACCTGCGGAAGACACTTCCTAGCCCTGCACACTCCAAAGAGAGAAAACTCACAACAGAACAACATAAGTTGACTTTGCGTAAATTTGCGTATTGAGCGTGAGTTTGCAGACGTGAGATATAAACTCATGGCCCACGCACTAAACATTTACCCCTAGAACTTCATTTCATTCATCACGCACAGAGAGACAATGAGATTAAATTTGTAAAGGTAGGAACAAAGAAGCAAATCGCAGACGTACTAACCAAACATGTTCCTAAAGATCAATTTGAATCGTTAGTAAGTTTATGGTGACATTCCCCTTTCTGCTGCTAAGATAGTCTGTGCATTATCCTCATAAAGCTCTATCGGTCCCTTCTGTGCTATTTCTAATTCTTCCGTAATATGTCGGATAGCCAATCCTTCCCGTATACACTCCGCTGCTGCGAAAATTTCAGCGTCATTAGAACTAAGTGCAATCCTCGTCTGTCGTTTTGACAACCAAGCTACCGGGTCTCCTCCCCAAAGCACTACATAACCTGTACGTATACGTGACTTTCCGGTTTTCTTACAAACCTTATGTGCTGCATCGGGTCATAGGGTAATCCGCGGGTATGTCCTTCCTTCTTGAGATGATCTAGGCCCGTGAAATGCAATACCGCGAACTTTTCAAATACCTGAAGATCCTACCTAATAAAGCATAAGCAAGTCCTGGGTCTACTGTTTGCATTACACTAGCTGCATTGAGTGCTTGATCTGCATCTGGACGTGTCATCTTAGTTAGAAACAAAAGTTTCCCTACCAAACTAGGTTACATCGAATGTTTCCTAAGGGCGCTTGTTTCTCCCATGGGTTCGGGCTCATGCTCAGCACTAGGAGTACTAACTGGTCTGACATCGGCATATCCTACATCCTTTAAAATCTGTTTCTGATACTTGTTCTAATGCAATAAAATGCGTCCTCCTTCCCGAACTATTTCTATCCCTTTAAACTCCTTAGCCACTCCCAAACGCTTACGAGGATAAAACTTTTCTAGTTTACTAGCGAAACGGTCTTACGCTTGTTCGTTAGGAGCTGAGAAAATAAGATCGTCTACATGGAAAATACCTATGATAGCATCTCTTATCGGCTTATCCTTTTCTACGAACATACATAAATCTGAGTCTAGTAACCTGAATCCTAATTCCTCTAACTTAGGGGCTAAAATCTCATACCATCTCCTCCCAGCTTGCGGCGCGCCATACAGAGCTCCATCTACTCTCCATATCATGCCCTCATACTCCTCTCTGTCTATCCGATCGGGTGCATAAGCATAAACAGGATCATGCATGCGTGCATTTAGATAAGCATTTTTGAAGTCTATACAGTATAGCTTATGTCCATGCCATGCTGCAAGCTTAGACAAAAAGAGTAATGAGCAATGCGCGGCGCATGGTACAAACAATTGATCTGGGTTATAGCTAACTCCTGGCTCTAGCATATCTCCCCTCAAAGCTAACCTTGACTTAATGAACTTACGTCCTTTCTCGTCTAGTTTAACTTTATGTACCATGTGATCGGAGTCTTACTACTTTTACTCCTTTTTCTTTTGCTTCCTTGGGGCTTACCCACGTGTAAGTGTTAAAAGACTTCAGAGCTTCAATCTATTTATCCATTCCTGCTTTCAACTCTTTTGCAGTTAAGCCCTCATCTACGATTGCCTTTGGTACCTTCAATGTCAGGTACAGTAGCGCAGTGGTGTGATCCTCTACGATACTTTCTGCGGACATTTCGGGGGTGCTCTAATTCTCCGACTGGTCTTATCCTATCTATCCGATACTTTCTAATCTCGCTGTCTAACATCTTTTCTACTTGACCGTCGTCAAAGACTACGAAGTGACTGGGCTTAGGCATTTTACGGACTTTAAGTCTGTGTCCTTTCTCGCATGGTTCTAAAACGTTTCCTTCTCGTTTTACAGACTGCCAATTGTCTCCATCTTCTTCCTTGGCCCATTCTTCTCCGAAAGCTACAGTAACTCCCGGCACACTAACTCTCTCTCCTGTCAATGTAGCTGCTTTAACGGCTGCCTTCTTTTCTGGAGGTGGTTAACTTGTGTAACTGGTGTCCTAACCTTAGCTTCTCATTTCCCTCTCACTATGTTAGCTGGTGTGATTTTGTCACTTTGCTCCCAAGTGAGGCCCTTGTTGGGCGCGTCTCCCTCTACGTACCTTCTACTGGGGTGGTCTGCTTCGGGGCTTTGCGCCTCTAACGATGTGACGGGTGTTAGCCCATCATCATTGTTGTCAGCTAGTTCCACCTTCGACTCTGGACCAAAAGTGCCCCTGTCTTCCTGTAACTCCTCATGTTTGTCTAACTCCCCCTCAACTTTAAGTTCGGGTTCGTCTAGTGGCTGTTCTAGCTGTCCGGTGTCACTACTCTCCCCCTCAGATTCCTCGTCGTCCCATCTGACTTCTCTGGGTGGGTGAGCCTCCTTACCAACTACATTGGGGTCAAAACGTACATTACGCACGTTAGTGATGATCTTACGACTATCCCAAACTCTGTATAGTTCCTTAAACACATCGTATCCAAGCAACATTACGCGCTTTCCCCTATAGTTTCCTTATCCTACCTGCTTTAATTTCCTATATACATTACATCTAAACATCCTATAGGTTTTAGTTGTCGGATAGCTGGCGTGTAGCCAAGACATTGCTCGAATGGCGAAATGCCTCAGAGTCTCCTAGGTCCTGTCGTGGCCGGTAGAATGTTGTGCAAGGTTGTGGCGGTATGTTCCATTTCTGCCCAAAACTGCGGAGGCAAGTTAGCCTCGTATCGCATGGTCCGGGCCGGTCCGGCTGTGATGTCATTGACCTTCTCAGCTATAGGATTGCCATCTTTGTCACCTGGAGCGCTAGTCTTCCAAATGAATTGAAGTGGTTTCCACCACTCTATGACTTCAGTTGGGACATCAAACTCGTTATCACAAGTGATCTGTCTGACTTTCCTTCCTGTCTGCCTCTCAAACCATGCTACAGCTTGCTTCAAACACTCTACGAATTCGTTCTTGTAACGTTAATAAAAATCCTTGATGTACCCCGAGTAATCGTCTGTCACGCAAAACTTATAGTACTTACCGTGAATTGACATGATCGCCCATGGTCCGGAAGTATCTACATGCAAAATTTCACAAGGAAAACTCGCTCTTCTAATTCTATTAACCTTAAATCGGGGTAACACTTTAGCTTTCCCCATCATACAGGCTTCGCAAAATCTAACTCTATCTTCGTTTCCGGTCACTTTCCTTCTATCTTTGGTAATTCCTTATGACCGCTACACTGATGTATGACATAAATGTCAATTGGTTTTCCCTTCTTGCCTTTCTCAGGATACATAGCATATAAAACGCTGCCTCTAGCTTCCTCGCTCTCACTTACTCTCGCTTGTTTGCTCTCTTTTTCTCTTTGGGGCTTCCCGCCCCGTTTACCCCGTCTTCTTCTTCCTCTCTTTCACTTTGGGGTCGTAGCGCTCGTTTATGTTGAGGGGCTTGTCTTTTTCGTTGTCCCAGCGATAAAGCATGCCAGGTGCCATCCTCCCCCTCACGATCACGTCACTCTCTTTTATCCTTATGGGGTGCTTAAGGATTAGTAGTTGCCCGTTCAGGTGGATAATAGACCGGTGGTGGTTGTGGTCCATGTTTCCTGTAGACATGATGTTAACCGGTACCCTAGTGTCTAACAACATATCTTTCTTTACCAAGACTGGTTTCCCCGATCCATCGATTCTTGTCAATCGTGCTTCCCCCATGTCTCTCACTACACTCTCTCCGTTTCCGGTGACTAAGCTAACGGGTTCAATCTCTCGAACGTTGCGCAATATGTGTGGTGTACAGGCTATGTCTCTTGACGATCTACTGTCCTGTACTATCATCTTTTCTTTTCGACCTACCGTCTTGCTGTCGTCTACCATGAGGTTGTGGTCCTGTTTCTCGTCCTTCTCTTTCTCTTTCCTCTGGAGCCTTTCTTTCCTTTCTTGTTGGAACCTCTCCTCGTGCACCCAGTCCAGCTGTTCTCGTGCTTCACAATACGATCTATAGCTTATGGGTACACCTGCCCTAATCTCGTCTGAGTTTCTAGAGTGTTCTAGGTTTTCCGGGTCATACTCATCTTCCTCTTCCGGGTCTGAGTGTCCGTCTATCTCCCTTCTCTTCCTATCAAACTCCTTTCTCTTCTGTGCTGCTTGTTCTGGACTAAAGAACTTCTGGGCATCGCCTGAGTGTAACTTACGCAAATATGCGTTCAACGTACCCCCTCTCGCTTCTACCTCGTGTCAGATTTTCATCAGGTGGGGCATCGATCTCACTATTGAAAGGGCAAATTGATTGTCGTGATTCTTGGCCATGTCAAGTACCCCGTAATCTATGATGGCTAAAAGCTCTGAGTAAAACTCGTTCTCTTTACCGTCTGGGTCATAACACAGTCCTTCTTTCACTACTATCGGTTCAGCTCCCTTCGCCAATCTGTATAGCAACCTAGCTATCTCTGTCTTCTCAGGTCTTGGATGTCCTTCGCTATGTCTGAACTCACACTCCCACTTAGCTCTTTCCTTAGCTTTCGTGCTTTCAGTGTTCTTAGCTGCTCTCTTCTCTATGACTATTTCTCTCCTGATCAATGGTGTGCCTGCTGCATGTTTCAGAAATACTTCGTTCACTGCCCAAAACACATCTGTCAGCAGTCCATCTACTTCAGCCACTCTCTCTCCGTCCTTTTTCGTCATTCTCACGACATCTCCTGTCGCATCGTCGATTACACACAGGTTGTTCAGCTGTTCGCATCGTCGATTACACACAGGTTGTTCAGCTGTTCACTTATTCTCTTCAAGTCTTCAAAGCCCATCACCTTTCCGTGTTGTGTGTCTCTTTTACTGCTCTTCCCCACACTGCAGGTGTGTTGTATGTGTGTGTGTCACTTGTTGGCTGTGCCTGTGAATCTACACTGTCTACTACCTTGTCTAACGGGGACGGACCTTGTGGTAGCAGCGATGGAGGCCAGCACTTCCCCTCCCTCGTCCCGCCTATACGCTCAACAGCGTCCGTGATTGCTGTCCCCTTTTCAGCTCTAGTCCCGCCGGTCCCTGCCTCGTTCCCTGGCAAAACAGCAGCATTCCGTGAAACTGTACTAACTACTTTCTTACCGGGTTTTTCGACACTTTGCATGTCTTTTTCCCCGATATTTGCGGAACTTAGCGAGTTCTTCTTCCCGGGTTTTGCCGTATCTTCTAGCGAAACTTGCTATGCACTCGCCCCCTTTTCCTCCCTCTCTCTCAGTATTCTGATCATCTCACTTCCAGCTGGATAGTCACGGGAAGGGCGTGGGCGACGTGATGGGTCTTGTGATAATGAATAGACGGAAATTGGGGGTCTTGACGGGCATGATAACCGCACAAATCTGCATAAGCTAGCCTCTTTGCTTCCTCCCCTGCCTTACCCCAACTCTCCCCCTGTCCAAACTTCACTCCACACTGTTCGCCTTTCCAGTTTAGCCCTTGACAACGAATGGTTTGTGGGCCTGTAGTGTTGTTCTTTGGAGTGGATGTAGTGGGTTGTGGTGTTTCGTTCTTTCCCTGTCTAGAGTTCTGAGGAGGTGTGGGTGTCGGTTTCTCTTGTGTTTTCCGTTTCTCTTTCTCGTTTGAATGCGAGGGTTTTGGCTGCGATGGTGAAGGTTGCACGCGTTGCGTGTCTTGTGAGGTTGTGAGGGCAGGAGTGGTTGTTGTAGAGGTGTCGGGGTGTTGGGCACTAGTGAGAGTGCGTTGTGGAGGGTTGTGGGGTCTGTCACGGAGTGTGTTTCGAGCCAATGGAGCACTCGACAGTTCCCCCCCCCCCCCCCCCCCCCCACGGGCTCTTGCGGGCTGTTCCAAGGGTTTGTTCTCACTTTGCTCCTTTTGAGGCTCACTATTCTCCTCGCCCTCTTGCTCAGCGTCACGAGCAATTATGCTTTCCCCACTTTCGATGTTTCCCTCCATCGCATCCTTGCTACTCTCCATAATGACAAGCCCATACTCTTCCTCTTCAGAGCTGTCTTCCCCCTCAGACTTGTCTCCTTCTTCTCCCTCAACCTCCTCTCCTACTTTTCCTCTCATTAGAGTAACTTCCTTGGCTCCTTTCTTATGAAATTTGCCACTCTTGTCTCTATGCTTTCCTTTCGAGGAGTCAGAGTGAGCTGACTTTGAACTAATTCGTTTGGTGTTAGGCTTTAGTTTGGGGCAAAAACGCTTAGTATGCCCAGTTTGATAGCAGTTGTAGCATGTTGCCGTCAGCACCATTCCTGCTCTGAGCTATCACCCCCATTACTTTTGCCCTTTCTCCCTTTCCCGTTCTTTGTCCATCTCTTGTATTTCTCTCTCTTTTCTCCTTCCTCTCCTCCCTCTCCCTCTCCTAGCAAAAGATTCGCTCCCTTACCCTCTCTCTTTCCCTCTCTCTCCTTCCTACGTTCTTTTCTGAGCCTCTTCTGCTTAGCTTCCCACAGCACGTAAATTTCTCTTGCCGATTCTACCATGTCGTCATGCGATGGCCTACTTGCTGCTGCTAATCTGTAATGATCATTGAGATATGTTGGCCCATAGGCCTCATGCTCAGCTAGCTTCTCTAACAGTCCATTCACTGCCTTCTCTGGCTCAAAATCCTTTCCTCTCAAGGCCTCTAGCCAGTTTTTCTGGAGTAGATGTTGTGTTAGATATTCGTCCATATCTTCTGTCGGTCTCGGTCTCATCTCTTTAAATGCCTTCTCTTCGACATACCTTGCCGCACCACTTAGATTACTGTATTTCTCCTTTACAATGCCGACTTTTTCAAACGGGCAATGAACTTTTTTGCTGCGCAGAAATTGTATCACTTTAGCCTCCGAAAATGCTGTTGTGACGAGAAGCTGAAACATTCTGCAGCGATGCAGATATTGCTGTTCTTCTCTGTACTTTTTCTTTCTTAGCAAATAAACATCTTTGTTGGTTCTTGTCATCGCCCTCTTCTTCTTTCTGATCGCTCTGTCTTCCCATGCTTTCTTCTCTTCCTTTGCCATGTCTTTCCAGGTGGGTGGTTTGTCTACCTGTCCCTTTTGTTCTGGTGGTGTTCGGCTACCTCTCTGTCTCTGTTGTTGAGGTTGTTGTGTTTCGTCTTCTTCGTCTGATCCATCTGGTGACACTGTGTCCACCTCATGTGGTTCTCTCGGTTCATCCATTTCCTCTGCTTTTCTCATTCGATCTCTATCGAAACCATATTTCGTCTTTGCGGCTTTATGGTTTTTAAAAGCATCATGGAACATATCCCCGAGAGTGGTGCTAATACCATAGGCATACTCCTCTATCTGATAATAGCAACTTTGCAAATCCTTTTTGTTTCCGCTCAACACCGGTGTGACAGTGAGACATCAAATGTCTCATGCTCACCGCATGGTGCCAAAAATTGTTTTCCCAGCGGCTCATAACCGTTGATTAGGTAATTACCCGGTCACTCACGGACCTAATACCTTTGCACTCCGGTTTGCTGAGAGACTCCGTTAGAAGCCACGATGCCAATCGACACTTTTAATCCGCAAGTAGATAGCAGAACTGACAAACTCAAAGGTAATAACGAAACTGAAATAAAGTCCGCACGACTGTAATTATTACACAATAATTGTTATTGTCCAATCCTGAATACCAATATAGACCGTTACGTCCGTTACTCTTATTGACTAGAACTACACGGTCATTCGACTATACGAATAAATTACTTCCCACTCACAAAGTAATTACTAATAGTAAACGTAGTTATCCTACCAACGACTATTGCCTTTTCCCCACTCTATTGCCTTTCAAGTTCCCCTGATTTCCGTGAAACACGCATGTTGCGGTAAATTGTGCCACGGAACAAGGTAACAAGACTCTGAGTGAACGGCCCGTGACAAACTCAAGCTGAAAGGTGACTTCCTCCATACGTAAGGCACTGCTGATATGGAGAAAAAGGTAATGATATTAATAAAAAGCTGGTGACGGTGCCACTAGTAACGTGACCATCAGCCAGGCGGTCCCAGCGCAAAGACTTTACAATTGCATGCTATGTGGACTCAAAGAATGGGTACGAGCACGTGGGTTGTATTAATATCAGCAGTGTATCGAGATAGAAAAGAAGGCTACCAAGCGATCAGGAGTGTCTAGCGAGCTCGCATGCTTACAGTTGCGAGTGGCCGAATGCAATGCTGAGGTGGGTGAGGAGGCACAATGTTTGGACTTAGTAGCCACGCTGCAGTCTGTCTGTGTGTCTGTCTGTGTGTCTGTGTGTCTGTCTGTCTGTCTGTGTGTCTGTGTGTCTGTCTGTGTCTGTGTGTCTGTCTGTCTGTGTGTCTGTCTGTGCCAGTGTCTGTCAGAACAACTTTCAATACTAAAAATGACGCCGGGCAGTGCATTAATCATAGTAACTAATATTAATAATACTCATAGCCCGGCTCGGATGATATCATAGTAACTTCAAGACTATTACTATAATACTACTGATAACTTGAATAAAGTAATAATGCTCGGGCGGCCGGGACAGTACTGAAGAGAAGGATCTAATTCAAGTGACATTTGGCAGTGCCCAACTTAATCATCATCAGTGGCAGGATGATCATTAATGCTATCAGTAGTAATAGCGTCCCGCCTGGGTACTGATGACGCTAAACTACGGCATCCGGTGGAGCCTCCGTCTCTAGTGCATGACATGATGACTTGAAACTTGACTGCTTTACGGACTGACAACTGCTTTATTTATTTTCATTTCTTTCAAGAATAGTTATTTATTATTACTGGGTACATTCAAGTGTCAAACTCAGCCAGCGAATTTGAGTTAAGGGTCAGATTTCAGATTAGCGGTCAGGTTTTAGATTAGTGGTGAGAATTCAAATTAATTCAATTTAACTGTAATATTTCGCAAAAATTATGCAGATTTTGCGGACGGATATAGCAGTTAAATTGAACTAATTTCGGAATTCTGATCACTAATCTGAAATCTGGCCGCTAATCTGAAATCTGCCCCTTAACGCAAATTCTATGGCTGAGTTTGACATTTGAATGTACCCAGTAATAACAGGGGTTTATTGATGATTTATATTCAAGTTTCAAGTACGCAAACACTGTTTTAATAAAATACTTACCACTAGTAGAGCCTGAGTATATATTGATTTATATATTTTTTTATTTATAATACTCCGAGGCTTTGGCTTCATGCTTTTTCTCTTTTTGAATTATTAATAATATCTCTTGATATTGTACTGTATGACACTGATGCAGCGCTCCGGCGTATTCATTAGTAGAAATGCAAGTCAGTGGTTGGAGGAAAGCAAGGTCGGAAAGGTGAAGCAAGTATTAATATTTTCAGAAATAGTTATTTAATAACAGGGGTTTACCAGACCACGAGTGACCGTGCTCACCCCTTTGCATTAGATTAGGTAAGTACTAGGTTTGGTTAAAGGGGAAAGGGCAAGGGTTAGGTAAGGGGCAAGGTGCGTGTGTGGTCTCCAGGGCTTGTGAGCTGTGCGCACGATTTTTTTTTTATTGACTGGTGACGCCGCCAAGGAGGTACGCGAGGGTCGAACGATCGGTCCTTTGATCTTTCACGATTTCTGAATAAGCATTTGGCTATTAAATA
>WBZZ01001006.1:87500-95000 GCA_019918135.1 Paulinella micropora | reverse complement strand
ACCTCTTTCAGGCCCTCGTCCGTGATCCGTTCGCACTTCCTCATATTCAGGAACTCGAGTTTTTTTAGATTCCCCACCCCTTTTAGGCCCTCGTCCGTGATCCTTTCGCACTCAGCGAGAATGAAAACGGACCAGTCTATTTCTTTGTGGCACATTTCTTCCCTTCAGACATGTTGGCTGCTGCAGCTTTCTTTTTCAGCTCATCACGGACACTTGGGGGACGGTGATATTCTCATTGTAGATACTGCAAAAATTCACGGCGCGGAGGAATGGCGAGAAGTTCAGGATCTGCTTCTTCTTGCTGTGGGGGTGAGAGTTGTTCGCCTGCCTGCTTACTTTCCAGAGTTCATGCCATGCGATTTGGTTTTCCAGAATGTAAAGAGGTGGATGCGGGCTCACAGGGGTACAGGAGCTTTCCGGGAAGAAATTTTCAAAGCGTTTGCATTTGCAACCAATCTCACCTTTGTTGTTTGCTCGACAGTACCGACATTGCATACCCCAAAATTAATGAAACGAAAATAAACTTTAATAATATATTCGTTTTTCAAGTTGTTTGAGTATAATCAACTAATATTACTGCTGCTCAGTTAAACTACTAGTAATTGTTATTATTAACTTCAATAAAATTGAAATATTATTAACAAGATTTTGAAAATTTGAATTGCATCTACTGGCAGGAATTATTAATATTATATTATTAATAATATTACTAGTAATATTCTTGTCACGTATCATAAGTTGGAAAAGTTTGACTTATAGCAAAAGTTAAACCTATAAAAAGTTTGACTATAAAAGAAAGTTTGACGTATTAAAAGTTCAAGTAGTAACCTATGTAAAAAACTTTGAATTATATGAAAAATTTAACATCTATAAAAAAGTTCAAGTGACGTGTCAAAGTTTCTATATAGGTCAGAGTTTATAAATATCAATAGGTAAAAGTTTTTATATAGGTCAAACTTTCTTCATTCTTGAAAGTGTGGCGAAAATGAATGTCGACAGTAATATAGATACTACGGCAGAGTCCGAACTGCCCGCCCGGACCTTTACCGACTCTTCTCAGAACCTGAGTCTACTAAGCCTCCGCTATCCGAACACTAACTTTCAAGTTGAATACTCAGTCTCAGTAGTACGCACTTTCTTAGTAATAACTCTCGGCCGTGTAGTAAACTTGTGACGGATCTTGACTCGCGGCTTCTGGCTTAGCTAGTATCACTTGGACGTGTCATGAGTCCACTGTCAACGGAGGCTAAGCCGCAGATAATCATGCGGGCAGTACCGAGTCTGGAACCGTGCCTCAGGTTCGGAAAAATGCAGTAACCGATTGAAAGGCTGCGGCCGGCAGAATGACAAATAACGTGATCATGAGTCAGGCATAATGACAAATAACTAACTATCCAAGTAACGTTCGAGAATATTAAAAGATTAACGGTCGGAGGGTCAAATGTAGTCGTCAACGTAGACGATCGATCGCGTCCTGCCTTTCAGTAATAGTTATTTATTGACAGTGGTTTACCGGAACACGAGTGACCGTGCTCGCCCCTTTGCCGAGATTAGTCAGGTTTAGAGATAGGGTTGAGTAACGGCTAGGTTTAAGGTTTGTTAAGTATAAGGGCTGGTTTTTGAGTAGAGTAAGGGTTTGTAAGTGCTTTTTTTCTCCAGGGCTTGTGAGGTAAGCTCACGACAAAAATTCTGAATGGGAAGTCTGTGGTATTGAATTGGTTTTGGTTGTGTAGTAACAGATGTAGGCAGGCTAAAGTGGAAGGATAAATAGTACAGCAAGTGGAAGAATAGAAGTTGATTCAGGCAAAAAAGGAAATTGCGAGTAAAAAGGAATTTTTCCAGTGCACCTGGGGTGAGAAAATACTGGTAAAAAGTAAAAAGTTAGATTGGATTAGATTGTATCGTATTACATGAGAATCGTCGGTTCCTCGATAAGTTGGTTACGAAGTGAAGTTTAGGTTAGGTATTGGAGTATAGGTAGAGTTCCTCATGAATCTGAGCAGTGTTAAAGTTCCTTGTAAAAAAATACACAGTTTGTCTTGAAGTTGGTAGTAATTGGAGTAGAGGTAAAGTCCTTCTAGGCAAGTGTGGCAGAAATTATTTTAAATAGGTTGCTGGGTGGCTATACGGAAACGTCCAGGTTTGGAGTTGGGGCAGTGATACAGTATTTCGGAGGCCGCAAGTTGAAGGTATTGGTAATTGAAGTAGAGTTACAGTTCCTTATGAGCACGTTATTAGTCCCCCGGCTAGTTAGGCCGGCAGGGCGGGCGGAACAGAGAGTATAGTTTAAGGTAAATATATGGTAAGAAGGTTAGATAGGGTTGGATAGGGTAATGAGCAATATCGCCAGATGTGCGGACAGTGCTAGCTGCTGGATCATGGACAAGCTTAGAGTTTGGAGTTTGTAGTTTAGAGTTAGTAGTTTAGAGTTTGGAGTTTGTAGTTTTGAGTTTGGAGTTTTGAGTTTGTAAATCAAAGCGCTATCATGATGCTCCGTGGACTTGGGGGATTGCAGAGAACACACTTTGGACTTGGGGGATCGCAGAGAACAATATTACTTGCCAAGAGCTCAGGCGCGAGATAAGAAGAAGGGCTCATCCAAGGAACGACGTATGCGAACTCTTCTTCGGGTATGGAGCGGCAACAGGAAAGACCATGCAGTAGATTACACTAGGAAGCAGGGGGAACATGTTGGTTGGTTGCTTGGTTGCTGGCGACGCAGGCAGGGTGATCTTGATGTTGGTTGGCTGCTTGGTTGCTGGCGACGTAGGTAGGGTGATCTTGTTTCAGGACACGACGCAGAAAAAACCCACTTGCCAAGAATGCAGGCGCGAAAAAAGAAGGAGAATTCATCCAAGGAACGACACGTGCGGGTATGGAGCAGCAAAAGGAAAGACCATACAACAGAACACACGAGAAAGCAGAGGGGCATGTTGGTTGGTTGCTTGGTTGTTGGCGATGCAGGCAGCTGCAGGGTGATCTTGCTGCATGATGCTACATGACAGGAAAGTAGGCTGAGAAGGGACATTGGATCCAAGAGGAGCCTGGACTAGTAGGTGTAACCGGTGGGGAGCAGGGGGCAGGAACACGGGTATCACATCTCCTCCGAAACAAAGCGTGCAGGGGGGTCCTTCGAGAGAAAAGAGGAAAAAACCAGGAGGAGAAGAGGGGCGCCGCCATGGGTACAAATCCTCATGTACCTATACACATAACAGACACAAACGCACACACACACACACACCCGAAGGGCCAGACTCGTGACCAGGCAGTTGCAGCAGTAGGATTGCAGGGTTGTAGTGAAGCTCCAGTGCTTTTCTCTACTATGATTTCTCGTAGCAGGCGGCCTGGTTGTACAGGCGTGTCGAATCCCGAACCCTTAGAAGGGACAAGGATGCAGATGTAACTTTCAGGAATAGTTGTTTATTGACAGGGGTTTACCGGACCACGAGTGACCGTTTTAATGAATACCACTTCAAGTGAACTGTTGTATTTGAACCAACTCAGTAAAAGATTTTCTACTGTGACTAGTACTTGAAGATGGTCACGGCCGGTCTCGTTATTGATTGACGTCATGAAGTAGCGGCCAGACTAATTTGTTGTTGTTGTTGTTGTATCATGAGTCGTGCTAGTAGAAGTTCAGGCTTGAACACCCGTGAGCAGACGGTACTTGTCTGTAAAACTTGAAGGCTCTGGGCAGGTTCACCAGGCTGCCATACTTTCTAAAATAGGTGTTTATTAACAGGGGTTTACCAGACCGCGAGTGACCGTGCTCACCCCTTGACAGTGCCAAAGTTGAAGTAAGTGTAAGGTTTGGTTTGGTTAAAGTGCGAGGGTCAGTTAAAGGGCAAGGTAAGTTTCTGTATGATCGTCCAGGGCTTGTGAGCTGTGCTCACGATGAAGGGCTTTTGAGCTGTGCTCAAGACGAAGGATTCTGAAGGAATTTGTCTGTGGTGGCCCGGGAGATGGTTTAGGTTGGGATGGTTTCTGAGGTTGTCACAGTGTTCTGGAAAACGTAAGTGGGCTAGATTGGAAAGGAAAAATAGCACAGTCAGTGAGGAAGATTATGAGTTGATATGGGCAAAAAGGAATTTGCCAGAGTAAAGAGCAGGGGAAATTTTCCAATGCACTTGTGGCGAGCCTTTGACTCTTGGTAAAAAATAAAAAACAGGATATATTAATATTTCATTAAATTGTATCGTATTGAGTTAAAAGATTGTCACTGCGGTTCCTTGAAAGGCTTGGTTACGAAATAGCGTTCAGGTTAGGTACTGGAGTACGCGGATATGGTTGCTCATGAATCGGAGCAGTGGTATCGTTCCTCGTGAAAAAGTCAGTTCTTCTTGAAGTCATTAGTAATTGGATTAGAGATAGAGTTCCTTCTGAGCATAAGTTGATGGGTAGTTATGCGGAAACGTCTCGGTTGGGAATTTGAGTAGTGATATAGTTTTTCTTGAAATTATTAGTAATTGGAGTAGAGTTATTAATATAGTTCCTTTTGAGCAATTTATTATAGAAGCCTTGCCAATTTTGTCCTCTTCGGCTGAGCCGGCTGCTTGAAAGTTTTCTCTCGGCGCCACTGACATAGTAAGATAACTTCCGAGACATCTTCATCATCTTCTCTCATCTGAGCGGGATCGCCGTAGTACCAGTTTGGTTGTATTAATATTATTAATACCGACTTGACCTATCAACGGGTATTGTAACAAGTCATTTAATGTGGCCCCTGCGTCAACTGTGAACGATCCTCAGTGCACTGCTATTTCTAACTTACTAGTACTACTACTTGCTATTATGACTCTCATCAGACTGTCCAGTGCGGAGAGGCAGCGACGCTAATCAACTCATAGTAGCTTATCAGGATGTCATACAGCTTACTATAGAACGACGATGATGATTTGCAGAGCTGATCGATTGATTTGATTGACTGATTTGATTGATTGATTGATTGATTGATTGAGCACATTACTTGCTTAATCATCGGAGCATTGTTTCGATTAAACCCTGGGGCCGATTTTCTACTCATTACTAGCAAACAATCAACTAAGGTCATCTGGATTCTGAGCCGCGGAAGTGATCGCCTAGGCTGCACACTGCCCGTTTCAGAAACATTCGCGAAGGTTGTGCAGCTGTGCTGATGGCGGCCGCACGTTCTCTTACGCTCATATGATGACAGCTGCACAACCATCAAGTAGCAATTTTTAGGGGTCAAGGCTCTAAGAGTCTCCTCTCTCTCTCTCTCTCTCTCTCTCTCTCTCTCTCTCTCTCTCACCCATCGGACTTTCTCTACCTCGCTCTCCCTAGCATTTACATAGTCAAACACAAAAAGGACATAGAAACAGAACACACACACACACACAGAGATGATTGACATAAAGATAGACAGAAAGATTGATTGCAAAAAGCGACAGTATACGTGGGTCAAATAAATTTAATTAAAGCTGGAATTGCAAGAATTGAAATAGACCTGACTCCATTCACCGAGTTAACCTTGGCTCATTCCTTCCTTGTCTCCCTCGCTGCCCCCATCGCCTCCCTTGTCTCCCTTACCTCCCTTGTCGCTGTCGCGGTTGTGGTCGTTCTTGCCTCCCTTGCCGTAGTCACGGTCACGGTCGTTCATGCCTCTCTCGCTGTCATCGTCGCGGCCATGGTCGTTCTTACCACCTTTGCCTTCGTTGTCGTGGTCACGGTCGCTCATGTCATCGCGTCGATCATCCTTGCTTCGGTCACCATTCATGCCTTCTTTGCCGTAGTCATCCCATCGATTGTCCTCACCCTTGCTCCCTCCCTTGCTCCCTCCCTTGCTCCCTCCCTTGCCATCGTCGTCGCGGTCACGGTCGTTCTTGCCTCCCTTGCCATCGTCGTCGCGGCCACGGTTGTTCGTGCCTCCCTTGCCATTGTCGTCGCGGTAACGGCTGTTCTTGCTTTCCTTGCCATCGTTGTCGCGGTCGCGGTCGCGGTCGTTCTTGCTTCCATTGTCATCATCGTTACGGTCATTCTTGCCTCCCTTGCCATCGTTGTCGCGGTCGCGTTGGTTCTTGCCTCCCTTGCACTGGGGACAGCACTGACCTTTAGGCACCTGCAGATCCATCGATAGATAGATAGATAGATAGATAGATAGATAGATAGATAGATAGATAGATAGAGAGATAGATAGATAGACCACAGGTACGCTGTCGTCTGCGCAGTTCGGATTCGCACAGCGCACTAGTGCACAGTTGACTTTGCCGTCGTCACGGTCGCGGTCGTTCTTTCCTCCCTTTCCATTGTCGTTACGGTCGCGGTCGCGGTCGTTCTTGCTTCCATTGTCATCATCGTTACGGCCATTCTTGCCTCCCTTGCCATCGTTATCGCGGTCGCGGTCGTTCTTGCCTCCCTTGCACTGGGGACAGCACTGACCTTTAGGCACCTGCAGATCCATCGATAGATAGATAGATAGATAGATAGATAGATAGATAGAGAGATAGATAGGTAGACCACAGGTACGCTGTCGTCTGCGCAGTCCGGATCCGCACAGCGCACTAGTGCACAGTTGACTTTGCCGTCGTCACGGTCGCGGTCGTTCTTTCCTCCCTTGCCATTGTCGTTACGGTCGCGGTCGTTCTTTCCTCCCTTGCCTTTCTTGCCTCCCTTGCCATCGTTGTCGCGGTCGCGGTCGTTCTTGCTTCCCTTGCCATCGTCGTCACGGTCGCGGTCTTTCTTGCCTCCCTTGCCATCGTTGTCGCGGTCGCGGTCGTTCTTGCCTCCCTTGCACTGGGGACAGCACTGACCTTTAGGCACCTGCAGATCCATCGATAGATAGATGAGATGTCGCAAAGGAATGTAGTCCTTGCAAAGGAACGCAGTTTCACATCAAACAATAATTTGTGTACTGTGCATGTGTCCGGGATGGGAATCACGGGTAGACTGTGTTCTGGAAAAAGAAGAGGAGGAAGGACGTTGAAGAAAAAGGCAATCTAGGAATGGAGAGTGGGAGGATAAGGAAGAAGAGAAAGAAAAGGAAGCCGTTAGTCCAAGTGTTTTGAGCACCGTAAGCTTGCGCAAGCTACAATGATGACATTGTATGAGGCCTAAACCCCCGCAGGGACCTAGCCCGGGCTATGCAACACTGGACGGCTATGATGGAATGCAGTCACCAATACGGACTAGAGGAAGATTAGTCCAATTTTTGACTGCACAGGAGCGATAAATCGCAAAAGAGCAACGAGCTACGCAGGAGGATAGCTTGAAGCAAAGGGATTTGGATTGGGGATAGATAGATAGATAGATAGATAGATAGATAGATAGATAGATAGATAGATAGACCACAAGTACGCTGTCGTCTGCGCAGTTCGGATTTGCACAGCGCACTAGTGCACAGTTGACTTTGCCGTCGCCATCGTCGTCGCGGTCACGGTCGTTCATGTCATCGCGTCGATCATCCTTACCCTTGCTCCAATCGCTACTATTTGCATAGATCAGAACAGAATAGAGTAAAATAGAAAAGAAAAGATTAGAAAAGAA
>WBZZ01001006.1:77500-82500 GCA_019918135.1 Paulinella micropora | reverse complement strand
AGACTCTAAGAGGATACCTGCAGTCAGTGAACCGGATCATCCAATCAACATGTGTGTGTGTGTGTGTTCTTGTGCATGTGAGTACTCATGTGTGTGTGTGTGCATTATTAAGCTTATAAAATCTGGATATACTTAGCCTGTAGCTATGGGGCAAAACTTAGGAATTAGGGCAAAACTTAGGAATTAGGACAAAACTGCTCATTCATCAGAGAAAGAGATAGAAAAGGAAAAAACAATATTGAAAAAGACAAATATTGCAGAAGGCCAAGAAAAGTTGAAGAATGAAAATGAAAACCGTCACAAGGTGCAGAGAAAGCCTGAGGAGGGGGTAATAATGTATATATGTATGTTCACACTGTGGTCAGATGCTCTCCTTGGCTGGTGCAGTGGTTGGAGCTTTTGCGACTCGCAAGGCCGGCCGCGCAGTAGGGTCTGGAGGAGAGGCAGTTGCTGCCTCCCTGGATCGTGGCTCCGCTCGTCTTGCAGATGCCGCCATCCGTGGTGGCGACCTGATTGGGAAACACATTGCCAGCTCTTTCATCCATACTGCAGGAGTTTTGTCTACGCTAGGCAACCAGTGGCTGGAGCGTTTTGATGAAGTGGTAGCCCGCGCACTCACTCAACACCAAAGCAACGTGCAAGAAGCCTTGAGTACGATTCGCGACGAGGGTGAACAGTGGCGAGGATTGGTGAATCAGGTTACAACACAACTCGATGAGCATCTACAACAATTTAAGCTCTTGCTTGGGTTGTTGACTCTTCTGCTGGCCATCGGCATTCCTCTTGTACACAGTGAGCTCACAGGAAACACCAAATATGCCTCTCAACTCTGGACTTTAATTGTGTTTTATTTTTACACCATCGCACACGCCCGCCTTTTCTACGTCATTTTCCTAATCCCGCCATATATATTCTGGCGGGCTCTGCTGTTGGTGGCCGACGTGCTATATACAGTTCATCTTCTGGAATTCACATCAAAAGGGCAGCTTGAAGTTGGTCATGAAGACCAACTCCATGATCAGGTCAGTCACTAACTTGTAGTTGTTGTTGTTGCTGCTGCTGCTGCTGCTGCTGCTGTTGTTGTTGTTGTTGTTGTTGTTGTTGTTGTTGTTGTTGTTGTTGTTGTTGTTGTTTTGTAGCAGTTTGTTTGTTTGTTTGTTCATGATCGACATCCACAGTTTGTTACTATTAAGTTTGTGTTAAATAATTCTTATCAGCTAGTGGAAATGATTACTCACTAAAAATAACATTCAAGCTGCATTTATTCCCAAAAGACAATTTTTTTGACAAGATCAAGTTATTTTATTTATAGTTTACAGGAGAAAAAAAATTAATGTTCAATTACATTGCAGGTCCCAGCGGTCCCAGCAGGTTGTATCGCCGCTTATGCTGGAGGTCAGGCTCCCCCTGGCTGGCTTCCTTTGGATGGCCAGACGTATCCTTCCACTACCTATCCTGCTTTGGCTGCTATCCTCGGTGTTATCCCTGCTCCCAATGTGGTGTTTCAACTCCCGGATCTGCGCGGCCGAACTATTGTTGGATCTGGAAATGGGAACGGCTTGGCTCCAAGAGATCTCCTTGCCACTGGAGGAGCGGAAAATGTAGTGCTGGGCCTGGCCCATCTGCCTGCACATATCCATCAGTTCAAACATGTGCAATGGATTGGCGGAGACGGGCTGAAATCAGGAGGTGGGCATGGGCAGGTCGGATTCAGTGGAGGAGGGAATGTGGACAACACAGGCGCGGCTGGCAGCGATAACCCGGCCCCTGTGCCTATCATGCCTCCTTTCACTGCTCTCCAGTTTCTCATCAAGACATAAGGACAGTCTGAGCACAATATTAGGCCCATAGGGCAACACGCCTGATCGGTCCAGTTGCCTGGTCCCAGGTCATTTTGCGTCCCGTCAGCGGCGGATGTTCTGGCCTCAGATGAGTAAGCAGCATTGTGCAGTCGGACAAATGAATAATTAACAGTTGACTGAGTGAGGGCCTCAAGTGCGTTTCTGATCAGTTGCATAATTTATAATTGAGGCGGTTTTGCATTTGAGCACCAAGCGGGTCAATTAGTTTTGTGGTTTAAGCCGGGACTTGAAATCATCGCAGAAATTTTACGATGGCTATAGAGCCTGTATGAACACCTGTAATCTATCAATTCTATGTCAAATATAGAATCATGGTGTTTGCGAGTACCCCCTTGCACAGACCGGCAGCACTGGCTGCATGGGAGCTTCGTTGCATTGTTAGTATATAAACTGTGTTTGCTTATCATCGAGTCGGAGGCCATCATGTGATGGTGTTTTCTCTCTGTAAACTCATGCCGCAACGCATTCTTATTGTTGATTATCAAACTTGTGAGTTTGTATACAACTCTTCAAGTGGGCAGATACAACGAACTCTTAATAAGAACACTATGGCTGCTTTGAGTCCTGACTCAGTGTGAGCAGGTGAAATACCAGTAAATAGTAGAGAGGTCACTTCTTTTATTTACGTAATTTCGAACTCTTGGCAGGCTTGGGTGCAACGTACGGTCAAGTGTAGAACGTAGATTGTGAGGTCTCCCGTTCTCAAACGGATAGTGTCGCGAGTCTTCAAGTAAACACTGAGTCATAAACGGATAGTTGTCGGGTTCTTGGACTTGAAAACTTCCCCAAATTGATTTGGGAAGCCTCAGAGTCAAGGCGAAAATGACTGGTAACGGGACTCCGGGAAGACAAGTTAGATATTGTGTTTTTCCGTCTTGTCCACAAATTTACCGTAAAGCGTTTTCACGGGGAAATCGGGGGAACAGGAAAAATGGCAATAGCTCAGTAAAAGAACTTTGAACTAATCGTTTGAAACCATTTCTGAACGAAATCGAAAACTAGTTATTACTGGGTACATTCGTGTCAAACTCAGCCATCGAATTTTAGTTAACGGCTAGATTTCAGATTCAAGTAGTGGTCAGAATTCAAATTAGTTCAATTTAACGGCTATATACCCGCAAAATCTGTATCATTTTTGCAAAATGTTACCCGGTTAAATTGAACTAATCAGTTTGAATTCTGGCCGCTCAGTAATCTAAAATCTGACCACTAATCTGAAATCTGCCATCGGATGCGGCTGAGTTTGACACTTGAATGTCACCCAGTAATAGTGAAGTCGAAACGTCGTGCAGAGGAGAATCTAATGAACCGGTCAAAAAGAGCCTACTGTGAACGATGTCTTATCAACGGTAAAAGTTTTGGCCGGTCGTTGAGGTGCGGCTCAGTCTGATAAACTTCATCTCTCAAGAAAGCCTCCGCGCCGTCACGGTTCCCGGCTCGGTGAGTTAAGTTCATTTACTGTATCAAAAGTTGTCTAATGAAAAAAAAAAAAAAAAAAAAAAAAATCACGGCGGCCCGGGCCGGTCACGGTAACTTGAATGTCCTTGATATTGCTATCGACATTGAAACAAAAAAAAACAAAAGAAACAAAACACAAACACGGGTGACACACGGTAGCACACACACACACACACACACCGTGGCACAAAAAAAAAAAAAAAAAAAAAAAAAAAAAAAAACTGTGTTTCTGCCAAATCCTCACAGGCCAAAAAAGCCAAAATTCAAGACATGACTGTCTGTTTGCCCGGCTATCGACCGGAGTTTTCACTCTCTGAAGCTCCTCAAAAGCTATTTCTCAGAGCCTACAGTCTTAGTTTTAGCACCGCACGCAAGGCCTAAATACTTTTGTTCAATCAGTTCCAATGGGTCACGGTCGATTTTGGTCATGTATTAATACATCCCTAAGTCACTAGTATATAATATTCAAACAGTCACAGTGGCAATTCAATCATGGAATCGGCCGCCCCGCCGCTGGAGAATTATTAGCATTATCGATGATCGTGACCTGGTGAAGTTGAAAGTCAAAGCAGGCTGAATTATCAAAATGAAGGAAAATCAGCAATTAACAAAACAAAAATTCTGACTCAAAAATAGATTTTTAAACCAAAATCAAGATTCCAACCAAAAAAAAAAAACTCACTCAAAATTTAAAGATTCCAACCAAAATAAAAAAACTCACTCAAAATTTAAAAAAAGATTTTTTTTCCCCCCCCTCTTGAATGTCGCTAGTAATAAATGTGGATCCAAAGTGTGTTAACTTGAATGTCACCGATTATATATAATAGTATATATATATATATATATATATATATATATATCGACTGAGAATGATGTGGTAAAAGTTGGATCACTTTACTAGTTGAACACCCACCACCGGCAGAATTTCCCACATTTTACGGGTCGTCCGGTTGTCCACCTGCTGCGAGTTGTGGGTTTCTCTTTTGTGTCTAGGGTTAATTTGCTCAGGTCAGTTGCTAGGGGGCTCCCGTTCGCTTGCGCTTTGGCAGTGCGGAAGAGAAGTCCCTAGTTACTTAACTGCATCGAACAAGGACTTCAAATGCTTGGTTTCTGTGTCTTACACCTGTGCCATGGCTGTTTAGAAAGTCCCTGATAAGAGCTTTCAAATGAGCTACCACACAAGCTACACCAAAACAGGAAGACTCGGCTGAAGACGAAGGGCGGGAAGCCTTAGCTCGCAGTACTTAAGAATTAGGAACTTTTCAAGTCTCCAAAGTTGACTGCTAAGGGGGTGAGCGATGCAGAGAGTGAGAAATCGTGTGGTTAGATGCTAGAGGGTGATGAGAGAGGGGTTAAGAGAGAGGGAGAGATAGGGAGTGAGAGTTCTCTGGCTCGCGCTCTCGCGCTCGTATGGAGTTCCACTGCCTCTACGTTTGGGTCCGTGTCTGAGCGCTGCTCGCCATGTCTTTGGTCATGCTCCGCACGCCCCTGCTTGATTTCAGCCATGGGGTGGACCCTTGCATCGGTGCCTAATTTCTGCTCGCGCAGTTTAGCGTCGTCTACATGTTCTTTGATTTCGATCAAGGGGTAGATGGTGATGACGACAGTGGCCACCGTTCCCCAGGCGAAGCATAAGATAATCCAGCCCTGGAAGAAACGGATGGTGAACACATAGCCTGA
>WBZZ01001006.1:70000-72500 GCA_019918135.1 Paulinella micropora | reverse complement strand
TTTTTGTTGTTGCTGCTGTTGTTATCGTCATGATTATTGTTGTTATAATTATTATTATTATTATTATTATTATTATTATTATTATTATTATTATTGTTACCATCATTATCATCATTATTATTATTGTTATCATCATGATTATTATTGTTGTTGCTGCTGTTGTTGTTGCTCTCACCCGTGATATATATATATATATATATATATATATAATACATACATATATAAAGTGCGCTGCCGTGCCCAGTCAAGAGCCCACATTGTTATTATTACTATTATTATTATTCCTGAAAGGTGTTGGGTGGGGGGTTTCGGGGGAGGGGGAAAATGAAAATTGTGTACCCCACCTACCCCCCCACCCCATTTCCGGACCCCTGCCGGAATAAATCATGGTTTGTACGAACGAGTAGGAGTTGGTGGGAGCTCATATTTGCAGTGTGGCTAGCCCCAGACTCGATGTTGATGCTGATATGACTTTTTTGGAATTCACGCAAATATTTGCGTTAGGGGAGTGTCCTGAATGCGAAAATTCCTTGGTTTTTTAGCCTATTTTCTGCACCCTCGTCAGAATAAATCATGGTTTGTGTGAAGCACGAGGAGGTGGGAGCTCATATTGACAGGGTGGCTAGCCCCAGACTCAATCTTGATGCTGGTATAATTTTTTTGGAATTCACGCAAATATTTGCGTTAGGGAAGTGTTCTGAATGCTAAAATTCCTTGGTTTTTTAGCCTATTTTCTGCTGTCCCATCGGAATAAATCATGGTTTGTGGGGGCCAGGAGGAGTTGGGAGCTCATATTGGCAGGGTGAATAGCCCCAGACTCGATGTTGAGCCAAATTCCTTGTTTTTTTTTCCGCACCCCGTTGGAATAAATCATGGTTTGTGGGAACGAGGAGGAGTTGGGAGCTCCTATTTGCAGGATGGCTAGCCCTAGACTCGATGTTGATACTGATATAAAAATTTTGGAATTCACGCAAATATTTGCGTTAGGGGAGTCTCCTGAATGCCAAAATGCCTTGTTTCGTGGGAGTACTTGCCGGTGCCTCCGGCAACGGAACGTACCCTGTCGACGGGAAAAGGGGGGGAAAGGGCCCAGACCCCCCCGGGAACCCCAGCCCTGCAATTGTACGTACCCGTTTCGGTCGCGGGTGGCACCCAAACCAGAAAATAGAGGGAGTTAGCGGCTGATATTTGGTGTATCTAACACTTCTTGATGAGCTCTTTTCGAAAATATAAAAAATGTGGCGCCGGATGCCGTAAAACCAGAAAATTCAGGTTTTTGCGCCACCAGGTGCCGTTCGCGCACACCAGAGGGAGTTTGAGGCTGATGTTTGGTGTACCCGACACCTCTCGGTGCGCTCTCTTCGGAGATCCAAAAGTTTTGGTGCTGGGTAGCGCAAAACCAGAGATGTCAAATTTTTGTGCTACCAGAGCTTACACTTGCGTTCTGCTGGTACCTCCGGCAATTGAACGTACCCTGTCGACGGGGAAGGGGAGGGTCCGGGGGGCCCTTCCCCCGGGAACCCCAGCCTGCAATTGTACGTACCCCACGCGAATGAGCCAGCACCAAAATGAATGGCTGAGAATGCTCCAAGGCTCTAAGAGTTGTGCCAGAAAAGTTTATGCCGTTACCTCAGGCAATTGAACGTACCCTGTCGATTGTGGAAAGGGGGGGTCCGGCCCCCCCCCCCCCCCCCGGGAACACCAGCCCCGCGATTGTACGTATCCGAAAATTGCCGGCACCAAAATGAATGACTGAGATTTCTCCAAGGCTGTAAAAGTTGTACATGTGCGAATGAGAGGAAAAAGGACCTTGGGAGGGGGGGGGGGGGTATTATTATTATTATCATCATCATTATTATTATTATTATTATTATTATTATTATTATTATTATTATTATTACTATTATTATTATTATTATTATTATTATTATTACCATTACTATTATTATTATTATTACTATTATCATATCATCATCATCATCATCATCAACAACAACAACCAATAACCCTTTGGTGGTAGACGCTGGGGAGGACGTTGCGCGCGTAAAAGATCTTAAACTCCGCATATGCTGGTTGATAGCCCAGGACCCAGCAGACACCAGATTGTTATGGGTGGGGTTTCGAGGCAGCTCTAGCAACCGCGCTTGGTGTATGCACTTGCACATTCGGTGACGTCTTGCAAGAGGTTGCTGGGACTGCGGAATAACCTCGGCTTAGTGCAGTCTTGCTCTCAGGAGCTCCATCGGAGGCCCCGATCATCAGGCGAGAGACTGACACGGGGGGGGTGGAGGACCTCGAACAAGGGTATTGGAGGCTTATGTCCGTTGAGGATATGCCATTAGCTGCATCAGTACGCCTCAGATATAGTAAATCTGCCTTGGAGGGTTGACTGTGACATATTTGAGGGAAATCCCGATGAAAAAACCTAGTCACACTTGCTAAACAGAGTTCCAGCCCAATGGCCTCAAGGCGTTAAACTGTGACGCCAACTCATAACCCT
>WBZZ01001005.1:27500-40820 GCA_019918135.1 Paulinella micropora | reverse complement strand
AAAGATTGCCATCGCACATGAGGCACTTGAGGTGTACGTTCACCCCCATGTCGTAAGACCGGATGAACTGTCCTGGACCGACAATTGGCAATCCCAAGTGTGCACTGTCACAGTTCCGACATGCCATTGGGACAAAAAGTCTATTGATGACTTAATTGAGAAGCGGAAGGAGGAGATTATATGTGTCGCACAAAGAAGCCCGTCGTTGGCGAGATTCGCGGAAGGAGTAGAAACAGATGTCCATATTACTAACGGATACTGTTTCCATGCGAAAGTAAGAGAAGAAAAAAGGGAGGCGTTTGTACCAAGGAGAACGGGGCGAATCCCGGATACTCCACCAGAAACTATTAAAAGTTTTATGACTGATTTCTGGGGTGACGAGCCCACGTGGCCGCGTTCACTAACTGAAGTGAAGAAATGCTTACGGACTTTATTCGAAAATAATAAGCCATATACTATTATCCTGCCATATAATGAGAAGGCGATATGGGCGCAGGAAATAAGGGACCGGCTTATTGATCATCCTATACCGATACCCTCTCGCAAGCAACAGCTAGTGGTGGCTTGTCGTATGGGAACTCGTGAGCAGAGCAGTGCATACAAGCGGAAGCTCAGAGACCTCGACAAGTTGAAATTGATACCGCAAGCATTCACATGCTTTGATGGTTTTTACACCCGTAAAGCTCCTTTGCAATACGCGAGACTCATTGACATGCTGGTGGAGCTCGGTAAAGATGATGAGCCGGACACGGTCACGTATGAAAAGACGGGCCTAGATGATGTCTCGGAAGAGGACTTAGGCTTGGAGGAGGACAGAGAACCCCTCAAGCAGACTAAGCAGATGTCTGATGAAGATTTTCAAGAGGCGGCGCGGAAAATATTGGAAGAAGGAGTAGGCACGGAGAAGGAGAAGGAGCTTTTAAAAGCCAAATTAGAGGCGAACAAGGAAATTTTTGACCCTCCACATGCAGGTGGTGTCAAGCCTGAAGATTTCACTGCGGTTATTTACAAAATACCGGGTGCGGAGCCGTCACCGGCACCACGAAGGGCGAATTTGAGTATACATGAGGCGAAAATAGCGGAGGAGCTAGCAAGACAGCTGCTCAATGAGGACTTTATTGAGAGATCAACATCTCCAATAGTCTCACAACCGAGAATAGTGGCGAAGCCAGGAGGAGAATGGCGCCTGACAGTTAACTATGCTCGTGTTAACAAGGTGCTGGAGGAAGAGAGAAATCCTCTCCCGACATTAGAAGAAGGAAGGAGAGTACTGCGGAATGCAAAATTCTATTCGGTCATTGACCTTAAGAATGGCTTCTGGCAGATACCACTGGAGGAAAAGTCCAGATGGCTGACGGCGTTTGTGGTGGGTATGGAAATATACCAATGGAAAGTGCTTCCGATGGGCCTCAAGCAAGCCCCAGGACTTTTCCAGAAGGCGATGCAGAAGATGTTGAGCAGTCAGTACGATGATTTGTCTGACGGTGGCTTTATGAGAAGGCGGGGACAGAAGGCGGGAGAATATGCATTTTGCTATATCGATGACATTATCGTATACTCTAACACAATGGAGGAGCATATCGATCATTTGTCCGATATATTCAGGCGCATCGGAGCTTTTGGCCTGAAGTGCAATCTAAAGAAGTGTCAACTTGCCAAGACGAGTGTGACATACTTAGGGTACGAGATCTCCCATAATCGAGTCTCGATATCCAAAGAGAAGAGGAAGGAGATTATGAATCGACCGATACCGAAGAGCCGCACTGAATTGCACTCATTCCTTGCGATGGCGCAATACTATAGCCAGTTTATACCCGATTGGGGTGCAACACGGGCTAAAGTGGAGAAAATGATAGATTTTGGAGACTTTGAGAAGTGGGACGAAGAGGCTTTGCAAGCGTTTCATGCGCTCAAAGATCTCATTTACAAAGACCCGAAAGACGGAGGACTGGTGTTAACGATGCCCGACTTTACGAAACAATTCGTAGTCGATACAGACGCATCTAAGTTTGCGATTGAGGCTGTATTACAACAAGAGGATGAGGAGAAGAAATTACGCCCAATCATGTTTATTAGTAGGAAGTTGTGTGCGGCGGAGAGAAACTATTGCACAAGGCAAAGAGAGGCGTTGGCGGTAGTATGGGCCCTCAAGAGGCTCAGAGAGTATTTGTGGGGAGGACCTCAATTTACTGTCAGAACTGATTATCATAACCTGTTATGGTTGATGAATCATGAACAGACGGGACGGCTGGCGCGGTGGCAAGCGTTCTTGTCTTGTTTCGATTTTACAATGGTCCATCTACCGGGAAAGCGAAATGTGGTCGCTGATAGCCTCTCTAGGCTAGAGTTTAACTCACAAGTATCGGCGTTGGTGTCCACGGTGGAGATGGAAGACTTGTCCACTGACAAGGTGTATGAGGTCAGCCACATTGAGGCAATGGAGATGGCGAGTGGAGTCCGATATGACCGCACAGGTCTACGGTACAGTCCACAAGGCCCGGATCACGGGATATGTTGTGAGCTACATACCCAGGAGGACGCTGAGTGGTCCTATGAGGTATATGAGAATGCGAAGGCGAACATAAGAGAGGAAGAGGAGACGCAGGAAGTTTATGCGGAGCCTCCTCAAGAGCGGAGAAGTGACCTAGACGATGACCCGGAAAGAATCGGGGTACGGCTAGAAGATGGTACTATCCATATAGCCTCGCCTACCGCATGGAGGCAACAACAGGTTCAAGATCCGGAGTTTAAAGAACTGATACACTTATATCAGAACCCGGATGAGCTGAAGATGACGAAAGCGATCAAAGATCAGATGAAGGAGATGGGATGGAGAGATGGCCTACTGTGGTACAAGGGCCTTCACGGTCGCTATGCGTCACAGCCGGACAAATGGACCCTTTGGGTACCGGAGAGTCTGAGACGATTTATATTTGTCGCAGCCCACAATTGCCCACTTTTGGCGCATCCGGGTCGACAACGAACTCATATGTTCGTAGCGAGGCGATTCTGGTGGAAGAAGATGAAGGAGGAGATAGATCAGGCGGTGGATGCATGCATCCCGTGCAAGATAAACAAAACACCACTGAAGGCAAATTTCGGCCTGATTGGCGAATTTCCTCTTCATGCGGGGATGTTTGAGTTTATACACATTGATCATGTGGGACCTTTCCCAGAATCGAAGGATGGTTACAAATACCTCCTTACTGCTATTGACAGAGCCACCAACTATGTGTGGATCATCCCTGTCAAAGACGTTACCGGCAAGACGACGGCCGAGGCGCTGATCGATAGGATCATCTCACAGATCGGAGTACCAAGAAAGATATGTTCTGATCGAGGCTCGGACTTCAATAACGAGGTCATCGACAAACTATCTAAGTATTACGGGATGAAATGGCAATATGTTACTGCCTATAACCCGCGAGCAAATAGAAAAATCGAGCGGGTACACCGACCCCTCAAAGCCTCGCTAAAGATGTATTGCACGAAGAAGGAGAATCAAAGAGCATGGGTCGAGGCAGCACCATCATTTGCGTTTGCAATGAACTTTCTACCCTCTACGGCGTTAGGAGGCTCGAAGAGCTCAATCTCGCCATATCAGTTAGTATATGGGCGTGAGCCTGATATCCCGACTTCGCTCCTTCACCCAAAAGACACTTGGGCGGATGCGGATGAGTTGTTTGGGATGAGACTTAGAGTGAAGATGGAGGCGGAGCAAATAGTCAGGGCGCATAGAGAGGAGCGCCGAAAGACTGATGCTGAAGGGGTGCGACAAGCGCACTTGGATCAGATCAAGTTTCAGGTCGGGGATATTGTACTATTGTACCATCCTCAAGTCCCGAAGGGAGTCAGCTCTAAGCTGTTCACTCACTGGAAAGGACCTTATCAGATTATGGAACAGACGGGACCTCTGAACTACAAGATCAGGGGTAGAGGGAAGGTGCAAATTGTGAATGTAAGAAGGCTGATTAAGTATGATCCCTTCTTACTGGAAGATGAATCCGTTGAGGAGGCGTTAAAACGGATGAAGGATGATTTCAAAGAGGTGCCGCCCATCCACAAGGAGGCTGGCATAGACCAAGACGATGCTTATCGGGCACCGATAGCTGAGAAGGAGGAGAGTGAGGTGGACAGCAAGGAGAAGATTGACCGCATAAGCGCGGTGGGGACTCAGTCCAAGTCTCCGCGAGAGCATAGTGGAAAGAAGGAGAAGATCACAGAGGCGCAGCTAAGGAGAGCGCGGAATGATCTTATCAACGACCAACCGAGGAAGGCGATGAGGTCGATGAGATCAAAGGACGTCCACCAGGAGGAGGAGGGGACGGACACTGACCCAAACGCGGGCAACGTTGAGATTGTCCATGAGCGATGGAAGGAAGGCGATGCGATAGCAACCATCGCATGGGTGAAAAATGTTTTCTATCTGATGAGACCAGCGGAACAACATGTCGCTGATGACACTCTCTCAGACTTATACTTGATGCGGGTCGTGGCGGTCCCACGACAGATGCGTGTCACACGGACACTCAAAATATCATCAGCCGCAAAGATAGTACAACCGATACTCCAGTTCTGGAGAAGTATGGACCCGGTTGAGGATCCAAAGGCAAGACAATATCTGCCAGTATATAAAGACGCAAAAAGTCTCGAGACATGGGATGATACAATTACTCCCAGAGACAAGGATTACACTGCGTGGACCATTCAGACACTGCCAAGAGGAGTGCTTGATGTCCTTTTTGAATTATCGTTGGGCGGAATCCCTGATAAGATCTGGGACATTCTCGAACAATCAAAGTTCGATCTGACTTTTGTTGGTGGTCCTCCACCAGGCAAAGAAATCCGCGCCAGACGACGAAGGCAGTGACAAAGAAACTATTTTTCTTTATGCGTCTCAAATAAACTGATTGATTGCACACGGCGTATCATGATTTGATCATGCATCATCAGTTATCAATATGAATATTAAAAAGACTCAGTGATATAACTTGGCATTCGATCGCAACATACGAGTGCGAAAGGTCGATCGACGATGATACTACACCGTATACGTGGATCGCTAGTGTATTGAGCGATGGTGTTCCCGGGTATGACCCTTTGCAAGTCCTGGGATGATGTTCTCGAAAATGAAATGTTTTCTGAAACTTTCATTAAATTATTTTTTACGATAGATTATATACTGTCGTACCTGAGCACGGTCAATCTCTACTTGTGTCTGTATATCGCAGGGTCGGGTACATACACCTCGACTTCGGATATAGCTATTAGGACTGGGCCCCTAATACTATATCATAGGATATCCGCCTTATACAAGGGTATGTCATTAAAAAAGACAATGTACTTACGATCTCCCTGTGAATAATAATAATAATAATGATAATGATAAGAAGAAGATCAAAGGGGGAATCGTACTACAGCACCACGTTGCTTGTATTTTTTATTAATAGTACGTTTGTTCTTGACATACTGCCGAAGAAAAAAAAAAAAAAAAAAAAGAAATTGAGGGGAAGGAGTTCAAAATTTACAAGAAAGGCTAGAGAATCCGCTTTGACGTGCCGTATGAGGATATATTTATCGTCTTTTAGCGTCTATCCGTGGGCCGATGCGCTGTGTGGCATGACTCCATAGCGCATACTATTTGCAGAAAGAAATCAGAAGGTGTATGACGAAAATGCTATTTCCGTCATAAAATCGGGAGGGGGTACTGTAGGCATCACCCCCCGGATAGCAGGTAAAAAGTACCTTTTCCTGGTGACAGGTGCACCAGCTTGTTTTTCAGTATTATTTGTCCGGATTGGACCTGATGCTATTTTATTCCTGGTCTGTTGCCGTTTTCCTTTTTGGCTTCACTGAGCTAATATAACGAGACATCATTCTCATCTTTTGAGGACTGTGTTTGGTTGTATTACCGACTTTTTTCGAGCTATCGTTGGGGGCATTACACAAGTCTCAGTAATAACAGTCATGAAAGGATAGTGTAGGGTTTTTTAACTTGAAAAACCAACTCGATTCGTGAAGGCTAGGCGGAAATGACTGGGACGGTTGTATTGTAAAAAACAGTCAAACATTGTTCTTGCTCACTCTGGCTACCTTGTCCACAAATTTACAGCAACATGCGTGTTTCACGGGAAATAGGGGGAAAACAGTAAAGGGAAAAAAGGCAATAGTTGATTTTTCTAAAAAAGAACTTTGACTTGATCGTTTGAAATCATTTCTGAACGAAATCGAAAACAAGTTAGTGAAGTCGAAACGTCGTGCAGAGGAGAATCTAACGGGCAGGTAGAAAAGAGTGAATTGTCAACGGTAAAGGTTTTGGCCGCTCGCCAAGGTGCTCAGTCTGATAGTTTAGTGGAAAAAAATATAATTTGATATTCCAGAAGATCCACACAATAATTTATGCAAACTCTCTCAAAAATTCAAACACTTTTATTGATACAATATTTCGAATAGAACCACCAGCACATCATCACCACCAGCAGCACATCATGACCACCACCACCACCGTAAGAACAGGTGCAACAACGAAAACAGAATGACAAAAAGGACAACGAAAACAGAATGACAAAAAGGACAACGAAAATGGCAAAACGACACGGATGAACAATAGAAGCAGCAGCAGCAGCAGCAAAGGAAACAACAACAACAACAACGACGACGACGACAACGACGACAACAACAAAAACGACAACAGCGACAACAACGACCTTAAACAAACAAACAAAAAAAATTAAGTCGAAATTGAATTAAGTAAAGAACCTAGCTACCAGTCTTTGAAAGGGTCCGGTTGATCTCCAGGATCGAAGTCTTGCCATCTCTCATCCTCGCCCATGTAGTCGCTGAAGCGACTCATGTCGACCTCGCCTGACACTTCCATCTTGAAGGGCGACTTGAAAGTCCGCGCCAGCATCTGATCCCAAGAGAAACCTATGTCTGCGAACCAGGAGTGCTCTTTGATGCCCTGCGTGCCCGTCGCGCCCAGCCGCATGGGCGCCTGTTTGTTGAGCAGCGCTTCGCAACAGGCTTTGGCGCCGTCCGATACCTCCACGTCGTCAGGCCAGGGCACCCCCTTGCTCCGCATGATCACCTGGTACGTGGCCATTGGGTTCGAGTCATAGAAGGGCGTTTCGCCCGTCAGCACCTCGAACAACAAGATGCCGAGCGACCAGAAGTCCGTTGCGTACCCGTGGCCCTGGCCTTGGATAACTTCGGGACTCAGGTACTCGGGCGTGCCGCACAGTGTGAAGGTGCGCTCCGCGTCAATCTTCTTGGCGAAGCCAAAATCCACCATCTTGAGGTAACCCGAGGGCTCGAGAAGCAAGTTTTCCGGCTTGAGGTCGCGGAAGACGATCCCCAGCCCGTGCAAGTGCTCGAAGCCCAGCACGATGCAGGCCGTGCTGAACATTGCCTCGTCTTCGCTAAAAGTCTCCTTCTCCTCCAGCAAGGTGCCTAGCTCGCCGCCCAAGCACTGCTGCATCACCAGGTGGATGTGGTTCTGGTCCTGGAACCAGCCGCGGAACTCGATCACGAAGGGCGACTTGAGACAGGACATGACTCCCAGCTCATTGTGCACGTGCTCCACCTGCTCAGTCTCCACCAGCAAGTGCTTGTTCAGGGTCTTGAGCGCGTGCACCTTACTCTCTTTCTTGTCTCTCACTAGCCGCACGTGCCCGAACGCACCTCTGCCTAGCGTGCCCAGAATCTCAAAGTCTGCAAGGGATTTGTACATACCGCCAGCCATAGGCTTCAGAACATTAGGCTCAGACACAGTTTCCATCAGGCGAGGCATCTCAGACGTCTTGGACCGATGCCTGGGAGTGCTCGCAACCCGGTTCTTGTACTCTTGGTTCTTAGCCGCTAAGAGATCTATTTGAGCCTGGCCCAAGATCTGGGCAAAGTCTTGTTTCTTGAGGGAGAGGCAGATGCACACACCCTTGGCCGTCACCGTGGCCTACATACATTACAACATACATATATACATTACATATATACAAACATGATGGTGTGGTGTGGGGTGGGGTGTGTGTGTGTGTGTGTTTGTGTGTGTGTGTGTATACGTACGTACGTACGTACGTCGATAGTGTGTGTGTGTATCTATGTATGTATGTATGTAATGTATGTATGTATGTATGTATGTATGTATGTATGTAAGTATGTAAGTATGTAATGTATGTAATGTATGTAATGTAAACGTAAATGTAAATGTAAATGTAAATGCAAATGCAAATGCTGATGCTAATGCTAATGCAAATGCAAATGCTAATGTTAATCTGAGTCTGAATCTGAATCTTAATCTTAATCCTAATCCTAATCCTAATCTTAATCCTAATCCTAATCCTAATCTTAATCCTAATCCTAATCTTAATCTTAATCTCAATCTCAATCTCAATCTCAATCTTAATCTTAATCTTAATCTCATCTCAATCTCAATCTTAATCTTAATCTTAATCTCAATCTCAATCTTAATCTTAATCTTATCTTAATCTCAATCTCAATCTCAATCTCAATCTTAATCTCAATCTCAATGTCAACGTCAACGTCAACGTCTATGTCTATGTCTATATCTATGTCTATGTCTATGTCTATGTCCATGTCCATGTTTATTTTATGTTTATGTTTATGTTATGTTATGTATGTATGTATGTAATGTATGTATGTATGTATGTATGTATGTAATGTATGTATGTATGTATATGTATGCATGCCTATATGTACTGTACTGTACTGTAATTTAATTTACTATAATGTAATGTACTGAAAACAATTCAACGTAACTTCACTTTACGTTATGTTACGTTTATGTTATGTTATTACATGTTATGTTATGTTAGGTTATGTTATGTTATTACATGTTATGTTATGTATGTATGTATGTATGTATGTATGTATTGTATGTATGTAATGTATGTAATGTATGTCTGTATGTCTGTCTGTCTGTCTGTATGTATGTATGTATGTGTATGTATGTATGTATGTATGTATGTATGTAAGTATGTAATTATGTATGTATGTATTATGTATGTATGTACGTATGTATGTATGCATGTATATGTATGTATGTATGTATGTATGTATATATGTATGTATGTATGTATGCATGTATGTATGTATGTATGTATGTATGTAATGTATGTAATGTATGTAGTTTACGTATGTACGAATGTATGTATGTATGTATGTATGTATGCATGTATGCATGTATGCATGTATGTATGTATGTATGTAATGTATATATGTATGTTGTAATGCATGCATGCATGCATGTATGTATGTATGTATGTATGTATGTATGTAATGTATATATGTATGTTGTAATGTATGTATGTATGTATGTATGCATGTATGTATGTATGTATGTATGCATCCCATCCATCCCTACAAACACACACACACACACACATACATACATACATACATACATACATGCATACATACATACATGCATACATACATACATGCATACATACATACATGCATACATGCATACATGCATACATGCATACATACATACATGCATACATACATACATGCATACATGCATACATGCATACATACATAACATACATGTATACATAACATACATACATAAAATACATACATAACATACATAACATACATACATAACATACATACATAACATACATAAATTACATACATACATTACATACATACATTACATACATACATTACATACATACATTACATACATACACACATGCATACACACATACATACATGAATGCATGAATACATGCATGCATGCATGCATGCATACATACATACATACATAAATACATACATACATACATACACACACATACATACATACACACACATACATACATACACACATACATGCATACATACACACATACATACATACATACATTACATTACATACATACATTACATACATTTTTACATACATTACATACATTACATACATACATACATACATACGTACGTACGTACGTATTTACGTACGTACGTTACGTACGTAAATACCATAACATAACATAACATAACATAACATAACATAACATAACATTACAATACAATACATACATACATACATACATACATACGTACGTACATGCGTACGTAACATACGTACGTACGTACGTACGTACGTACGTACGTACGTACGTACGTACGTACGTACGTACGTACATACATAAACACACACACACACACACACACACACACACACACACACACAAGCACACACACAAGCACACACACACATACATACATACATACATACATACATACATACATACATACATACATACATAAATACATACATAAATACATACATACATACATACATACACATACCGCGCGTTTTGCATCGTTGAGCAAGGCCAGCTCGCCGAAGTAGTCACCAGCCTTGTAATTCCCCATCTGGACAACAATACATGCATGGATACATAGATAGATAGATAGATACATACATACATACATACATAAATACATACATGCATTACATACAAGACATACATACATACACAGATACACAGATACACAGATATACACACATACACAGATACACAGATACACACATACATACATACATACATACATACTACGTACGTACATAACGTAACGTAACGTAACGTAAGGTAACATAACGTACATACACACATACACAGATACACACATACTCAGATTCACACATACACAGATACATACACACATACAAATACACAGATACACAGATACACACATACATACATACATGCATACATACGTAACGTAACGTAACGTAACTAACTTAAGTAACGTTACCTTACGTTACATTACATTTCATTACATTGAATTACATTACATTACATTACATTACATTACATTACATACATACATACGTACATACATACATACATACATACATACATACATACATACATAACATGACATAACATGACATAACATTACAACAAGACATTACAGACATACATAGATACATACATAGATACATAGATACGTAGATACATACATACATACATACATACATACATACATAAATACGTACGTACGTACATTCGTACACACATAATACATACATACATACATACATACATACATGCATGCATACATGCATGCATGCATACATGCATGCATGCATGCATACATACATACATACGTACGTACGTACGTACGTACATACATACATACATACATACATATATACATACATACATACATAGCACAATCCACAACCAACCGTTTTTTCGGCAAAAATTCGACATAATTTTTTCTGCAAAGTTTGACTAAATTTTTTGCAGCGTTTGGGTGAGAGAAAGAGAGAGAGAGAGAGAGAGAGAGAGAGAGAGAGAGAGAGAGAGAGAGTGGGAGCTCATATTTGCAGGGTGGCTAGCCCCAGAGCGTCAGGGAAGTGACCTGAATGCCAAAATAATTCCTTGCTTTTTTTCCGCACAACTGTCCCTATAAATTTGTGGGAACCAGGAGGAGTTGGGAGCTCATATTTGCAGGGTGGCTAGCCTCGGACTCGGTCTTGATGCTGATATAATTTTTGTGGAATTCACGCAATATTTCGCACAACTTTGGGAGCCATGGAGCATTCTCAGTAATTCACTTTGGCGCCTGCAAGTTCGCTTCTGGTACGTACAATGGCGGGGCTGAAGACCGGGAACCCCCCCCCTTTCCACAGACGATAGGGTACGTTCAATGGCCGGAGGTAACCGGCATAAACCCTTCTAGCACAACTCTTAGAGCCTTGGAGCATTCTCAGCCAATCATTTTGGTGCCGGCTGATTCGCGTGGGGTACGTACTATTGCAGGGCTGGGGTTCCCGGGGGAGGGCCCCCGGACCCCCCCCCCCCTTTCCCCGTCGACAGGGAACGTTCAATTGCCGGAGGTACCGGCAAGTACTCCCAAAAAACAAGGAATTTTGGCATTCAGGACCCTCCCCCAACGCAAATATTTGCGTGAATTCTATATCAGCATCAAGATCGAGTCCGGAGCTAGCCACCCTCCAAATATGAGCTCCCAACTCCTGGGTCCCACAAACCATGATTATGGGGGCAAGGCCACAAAACAAGGAATTTTTGCATTTAGGACACTCCTGCCAGAAGGGTTGGTTGAGAGGCTGAATTTTGGTTTTAACAACCTCGGGACGCGCTCTAGGTAGTGAACCAGTTGAAAAAGAGATTTACGAATGATTTTGGCAAAGTAGTGCCAAAATGAATGGCTGAGAATGCTCCAAGGCTCTAAGAGTTGTGCAGAGGGCTTAGAGGCTGATTCTTTCTGTTTTCGCAAGCTTGTATGAGCTCTTTTTTAGGGATGTATAGTTGAAATTAGGAAATTCGAATGTAATGACAAAGTAGTGCCAACATGAATGGCTGAGATTGCTCCAAGGCTTTTCAAGTTGTGCATGTGAGAATGAGAGGAAAAGCGACCTTGGGAAGGGGGGGGGGGGGGGGGGGGTTGCTTGATCGCAAACCACCCTTTCAGGTGTTGGCGCAGCCCTCCCTTCTTCCTTCTTCCTTCTTCTTTCTTCTTTCTTCTTCTTCTTCTTCTTCTTCTTCTTCTTCTTCTTCTTCTTCTTCTTCTTCTTCGTATTCTTCTCCTCCCTGAAAGGTGTTGGAGAAGGGGGTGGGGGGTTTGGGGGGAGGGGGAAAATGGAAATTGTGTACCCCCCACCCACCCACCCACCCGCATTTCGGCACCCCTGTCGGAATAAATCATGGTTTGTGTGAACCAGGAGTTGGGAGCTCATATTTGCAGGGTGGTTAGCCCAAGACTCGATCTTGATGCTGGTATGATTTTTTTTGGAACTCACGCAAATATTTGCGTTAGGGGAGTGTCCTGAATGCCAAAATTCCTTGTTTTTTTTTCGCACCCACCCCAATCGGAATAAATCATGTTTTGTGTGAACCAGGAGGAGTTGGGAGCTCATATTTGCAGGGTGACTGGCCCCAGACTCGATGTTGATGCTGAAAAAATTTCTTTGGAATTCACGCAAATATTTACGTCAGGGGAGTGTCCTGAATGCCAAAGTTCCTTGTTTTTTTTAGCCTATTTTTGCACCCCCCATCGGAATAAATAATTGCTTGTGGGAACCAGGAGGAGTTGGGAGCTAATACTGACAGGGTGGTTAGCCCCAGACTCGATCTTGATGCTGGTATAATTTTTGGAATTCACGCAAATATTTGCGTTAGGGGTGTCCTGAATGCCAAATTTCCTTGTTTTTTGGCATTACATGCCGGTGCCTCCGGCAATTGAACGCGGGACAGGGGGGTCCTCCCCCCGGGAACCCCAGCCCTGTGATTGTGCGTACCCGTTATGGTCACGGGTGTC
>WBZZ01001005.1:17500-20000 GCA_019918135.1 Paulinella micropora | reverse complement strand
TTACATGCTTACATAACATAACATAACATAACATAACATAACATACATACATACACACATACATACATGTATGTATGTATGTATGTATGTATGTATGTATGTATGTACGTACGTACTTATGTACGTATGTACGTATGTATGTATGTATGTATGTATGTATGTATGTATGTAATGTATGTATCTGTGTATCTATGTGTGTATCGGTGTATCTGTGTATCTGTCTATACATTCATACATACATTACATACATTACATACATTGCATACATTACATACATACATACATACATAACATAACATAACATAACATAACATAACATAACATGGAATAACATAACATGGCATGGCATGGCATGGCATGGCATGGCATGACATGACATAACATGACATAACATAACATAACATAACATAACATAACATGACATAACATAACATAACATAACATAACATAGCATACCATAACATAGCATACCATAACATAACATACCATAACATAACATACCATAACATAACATACCATAACATAACATACCATAACATAACATACCATAACATAGCATACCATAACATAACATACCATAACATAACATACCATAAAATAACATACCATAACATAACATAACATAACATAACATAACATACCATAACATAACATACCATAACATAACATACCATAACATAACATACCATAACATAACATACCATACCATAACATAACATACCATAACATAACATACCATAACATAACATACCATAACATAACATACCATAACATAACATACCATAACATAACATACCATAACATAACATACCATAACATAACATACCATAACATAACATACCATAACATAACATACCATAACATAACATACCATAACATAACATACCATAACATAACATACCATAACATAACATACCATAACATAACATACCATAACATAACATACCATAACATAACATACCATAACATAACATACCATAACATAACATACCATAACATTACATACCATAACATTACATTGATACATACATTGATACATACATTGATACATACATTGATACATACATTGATACATACATTGATACATACATACATTGATACATACATACATTGATACATACATACATTGATACATACATACATTGATACATACATACATTGATACATACATACATTGATACATACATACATTGATACATACATACATTGATACATACATACATTGATACATACATACATTGATACATACATACATTGATACATACATACATTGATACATTATTACATTACATTACATTACATCACATCACATCACATCACATTACATTACATTACATTACATTACATTACATTACATTGCATTGCATTGCATTACATTACATTACATTACATTACATTACATTACATACATACATACATGCATACGTACGTACGTACGTACGTACATACTTACATATATACATACATACGTATACATACGTATACATACGTACGTACATACATACATACATACATACATACATACATACATACATACATACATACGTTACGTTACGTTACGTTACGTTACATTACATTACGTTACATTACATTACATTACATACATACATAACATACATAACATACATAACATACATAACATAACATACATAACATACATACATACATACATACATACATACATACATACATTACATTACATTACATTACATTACATTACATACCAAATTACATACATTACATACATTGCATACATTACACACATTACACACATAGAAACATACATACATACATACATACATACATAACATACATACATACATACATACATACATACATAATATACATACATACATAACATACATACATACATACATAACATACATACATACATAACATACATACATACATAACATACATACATACATACATAACATACATACATATGTATGTACATACATACATAACATACATACATATGTATGTACATACATACATACATACATACATACATACATACATACATTACATTACATTACATTACATACATACATACATACATACATACATGCATTACATACATACATACATACATACATACATACATACATACATACATACATACATACATACATACATGCATAGATACATACATACATACATACATACATGCACACCTTTGGCCGTGACGGTGGCGGAGCGCACTCCATCATGCATGAGCGCCAACTCGCCGAAAAACTATTTAGATATAGATAGGTAGGTAGGTAGGTAGATAGGTAGATAGACAAATAGATAGATAGATAGATAGATAGATAGATAGATAGATAGATAGATAGATAGATAGATAGATGGATGGATGGATGGATGGATGGATGCATGGATGGATGGATGCATGGATGGATGGATGGATGGATGGATGGATGGATGGATGGATGGATAGTTGGATGGATAGATGGATGGATAGATGCTTTGATGATTAATCATTATCAACGCGCAGACG
>WBZZ01001005.1:0-5000 GCA_019918135.1 Paulinella micropora | reverse complement strand
CAACAACAACAACAACAACAGCAACAACAACAACAACAGCATGCTCTGGCGTCCCGAGTCGGCCGGGGATGATTAGACATCTATTACTTGTCTTTAAGTGGGTTTGAAGGCCGTTAGCCATGCACCATCATGCCATTGGTTTAATTACTTTAATTAAATTTAACAACAACAACAGCAGCATCTATTACTTGTCTTTAAGTGGGTTTGAAGGCCGTTATCCATGCACCATCATGCCATTGGTTTAATTACTGTAATTAAATTTACAACAACAACAACAACAACTTGCCCTTCTCTCGAGGCTTGTCTGCTCTCTTCATAGTCTTTCCTCTTCTCCCTCTTATGTTTTTGTTTTACCATAGATGCTCTTCTGCTCCTTTTTCCTCTCTCTTTATTTCTTGTCTTTGAGCTCTAGAGTCCTATAGTACAGTGAGCATGCTCTGGCGTCCCGAGTCGGCCGGGGATGATTAGACATCTATTACTTGTCTTTAAGTGGGTTTGAAGGCCGTTATCCATGCACCATCATGCCATTGGTTTAATTACTTTAATTAAATTTACAACAACAACAACAACATGCCATTGGTTTAATTACTTTAATTAAATTTAACAACAACAACAACAGTGAAGGCCGTAGCCACCACCATCTTGCATTAATCAGTTTATTTAATTTTTTTTTCATTAAATTGAACAACAACAACAACAACATTACTTTATTTGAATTTTATTATTAGTTCGACTATATGGCACACTCTTCTGCTCATTCCTTCTTTCTTTATTTTTTGTTTCCGAGCATTAGATTACTATAGTTTTAGCAGGCTCTGGCGTCCGTCGGCCGGGGTGAAAGTGGCAAGTGAAGGCCGTAGCCACACACCATCTTGCATTTTAATCAAGTCGTTTAAATTTATTATTATTATTATTATTATTATTATTATTATTATGGAGGGGTGCACAGTATGGCACCCCACGGGAAGAGGAGGTGGTTGGGCCTCTTCCCACTGGTTTCGAGGCTATGTCTTTGTGTTGGCTCCGAGGCTATGTTGTTGTGTTGGTTCCGAGGCTATGTTGTTGTGTTGGTTCCGAGGCTCTGTTGTTGTGTGGGTTCCGAGGCTATGTTGTTGTGTTGGTTCCGAGGCTATGTTGTTGTGTTGGTTCCGAGGCCATGTCGTTGTGTTGTTTTTTATAAGACATACACCACGTGGGATCAAAGGGGTATTTACATTCCGCGATCTAGGGGTGGTGACGGGTTTCGAGGCGTCCCAGATACTTACCACAAAACGTCCTCATGCGCTGGCAGACCGCATGAAATGTCTGCTACCCCTGTGAGTACCTCCATGCGGGACCTACCCAGTCTCGTGGAGCTCTCACGCGGGGAAGATCAATCATTTGTAGTTGATTTTCTGCAAGGTACCCGACACTGTGCGGGTAGTAGGGACTTCCTTTTGGGGCCTTCTATGCAGGATGGTTAGAGTCACTCTTCCCTCCCCAACATACTCACTGTAGTCCCTGTTGGGTCGAGGGATGGAGGCGCATGGCCCTCGGGCTCAGCCATGACAGATCAATATATATATATTATTATTATTATTATTAAATTGAACAACAACAACAACAACAACAACAACGCAGGTTACCGGAGATGATCATGAGGCGGGCGTCCACCACTTGTGCGTATGCTAGGCTATGTTCCTTTGCATCTCTTGTTCTGGCTCTGAAGGTTTTCTAGACAGCTCTCTGGCTACGGCCTTCACTTGCCACTTTCATCCCCGACCGACGGGACGCCAGAGCCTGCTAAAACTATAGTTCTCTAATTCTCGGCAACAAAAAATGAAGAAAGAAGGAATGCGAAGAAGAGTGTGCCCTATAGTCGAACAACAAACAAGAGAGGGAGAAGAGGAAAGTCAGTGAGGGATGCAGACTAGATCCTTCAGAACTAGCCTACCTAGAGGAGGAAGAGAGAAGGGAGAAGAGGGGGGAGGAGACACTCGCCGTGTGGCTACGGCCTTCACTTGTGTTGTTGTTGTTGTCGTTGTTGTTGTTGTTGTTGTTGTTGTTGTTGTTCTTGTTGTTGCTGTTGTTGTTGTTGTTGTTGTTGTTCAATTTAATAGTAAAATTTAAACAAATTGATTAAAATGCAAGATGGTGTGTGGCTACGGCCTTCACTTGCCAGTTGTTGTTGTTGTTGTTGTTGTTGTTGTTGTTGTTGTGTTGTTGTTGTTGTTGGTGGTGGTGGTGGTGGTGTTGTGTTCTTGTTGTTTTCTTGTTGTTGTTCTTGTTGTTGTTGTTGTTGTACTTTTGGACTCTAGAGCTCAGGAACAAAAAAAATGTAGATGGAGGAAAAAAGAGCAGAAGAGCATGCACTATATTAGAACAACAACAAAGGAGGGAGAAGAGGAATCGAAAGTTGTTGTTGTTGTTGTTGTTGTTACTGCTGCTGCTGCTGCTGCTGTTGTTGTTGTTTGTTGTTGATGTTGTTTGTTGTTGTTGTTGTTGTTGTTGCTGTGTTGCTGTTGTTGTTGTTGTTGTTGTTGTTGAATTATTAATAATAATGATAATAATAATTATAATAATAAATGTTGTTGTTGTTGTTGTTGAATTTAATAATGATAATAATAAAATTTAAACAGCCGTGATTAAACGCAAGATGGTATGTCCAGCCTCCAGCGCTTGTGACTAATTGCTGGTGTTTGCGAACCCCATACTAAGACTTAGTATCACGCGTGAGCATCTATCCTGTTGCTCGAACTGTTTTCTCATGGTCACCATCTTGCATTTTAATCACTTTGTTTAAATTTTATTATTATTATTAAATTGAACAACAACAACAACAGGGGGTGCTCCTTTTCTCGCAGCCTTCCCTTCTTTTGAGCTAGTTAATAGGGCCCGACTTTCCCTATCTTGCCAAACCACTTGCGCAGGCTCATAGTCCTAGGTCCACAAGTCGGGCCCATGGTAAATGCAGGTTACCGGAGATGATCATGAGGCGGGCGTCCACCACTTGTGCGAATGCTAGGCTACGTTCCCTTGCGTCTCTAGTTCTGGCTCTGAAGGTCTTCTAGACAGCTCTCTCTTCCGGCCTCCAGCGCTTGTGACTAATTGCTGGTGTTTGCGAACCCCATACTAAGACTTAGTATCACGCGTGAGCTTCTATCCTGTTGCTCGAACTGTTTTCTCATGGTCACGGCGAGTGTCTCCTCCCCCCTCATCTCCCTTCTCTCTTCCTCTTCCTCCTCTAGGTAGGCTAGTTCTGAAGGATCTAGTCTGCATCCCTCACTGACTTTCCTCTTCTCCCTCTCTTGTTTGTTGTTCGACTATAAGGCACACTCTTTTGCTCCCTTCCTTCTTTCTTTATTTGTTGTTTCTGAGCACTAGAGGACTATAGTTCAAAGCAGGCTCTGGCGTGCCGTCGGCCAGGGATGAAAGTGGCAAGTGAAGGCCGTAGCCGCACACCATCTTGCATTTTAATCACTTTGTTTAAATTTTATTATTATTAAATTCAACAACAACAACAACAACAGGCCGTTAGCCATGCACCATCATGCCATTGGTTTTCTTACTTTAATTTAAATTTACGACAAAAACAACAATAACAACAACATGCACCATCATGCCATTGGTTTAATTACTTTAATTAAATTTAACAACTCTGAAGGTATCAAGACAGCTCTTTCTTTCGGCCTCCGCCGTGTGTGACTAACTGCTGGTGTTTGCTAGCCTCATTTCATGTATGTAGCTTCTCACGTGAGCATCTAACTTGTTGCTCGGACTGTTTTCCCATTGGCCATTGCGAGTTTATCCTCCTCCTTCATTTTCCTTCGCTGTTCCGCTGGCTAGTTCTTTTGGTCTAGCTTGCTCTCTTCGCTTTCTTTCCTCCTGTCCCCAATTTTTATTGTTCTACCATAGTTCATGCTCTCTTGCTTATTCCCTCTTTCTCTATTTTGTTTTTGAGCCTTAGAGTTCTATAGTACAATGAATAAGCTCTGGCGTCCCGAAGGCTGGGGATGACAGGACGAAAGTCTTGAAGTGGCAGTTATTATATTTTTGGCCGTAGCCACACACCATCTTATCATGGGTTATCAATAAAATTGAACAACAACAACAACAACAACACAACAACAACATGTATGCTATGTAATGTAATAATGTAATGTATTGTAATGTATTGTAATGCATTGTAATGTAATAAATGTAATATAATGTAATGTAATGTAGTGTAATGTAATGTAATGTAATGTAGTGTAGTGTAGTGTAGCGTAGCGAAGTGTAGTGTAGTGTAGTGTAATAGTGTAATGTAGTGTAATGTAGTGTAATGTAGTGTAATGTAGAATATATGTATGTATGCATGTATGTATGTATGTATGTTTGTCATTTATGTACGCAGGATGGAGGCGCTTGCCGACGAGCTCATGGCGGAGGCTGCCGCTGCCGCTGGAGCAGGCACTAGCAACAAGTAGTAGAAGTAGTAGTAGTAGTAGTAGCAGTAGTAGTAGTAGTAGTGGTAGTGTTAGTAGTAGTGGTAGTAGTAGTATTAGTAGTAGTGGTAGTAGTAGTAGTTGGAGGAGGAGGAGGAGAAGGAAGAGGAGGAGTAGCAGCAGCAGCAGTAGTAGTAGTAGTAGTAGTAGTAGTAGTAGTAGTAGCAGTAGAAGTAGTAGTAGTAGTAGTAGTAGTAGTAGTAGTAGCAGCAGCAGCAGCAGTAGCAGCAGTAGTAGTAGTAGTAGTAGTAGTAGTAGTAGTAGTAATAGTAGTAGTAGTAGTAGTAGTAGTAGTAGTAGTAGTAGTAGTAGTAGTAGTAGTAGTAGTATAGTAGTAGTAGTAGTAAGTAGTCCCCGACAAGTAAGACACATGAGGCGAAAGGCGGAAAAATTTCGCAGTGTTTGCGGAGATTTTCCAAACACAAAACTGACTTTTTGCCTCCCGTCTCATATTTTAGCTTCTACTTATGTATATTGTAAATTACTATAGGAGGAAAAAATATGGGAAGGGACAAACGCGGTAGGTTTGCGGGAAAT
>WBZZ01001004.1:177500-190118 GCA_019918135.1 Paulinella micropora | reverse complement strand
ATAATTCAAAATACTGCTTTAATGTCATTAAGAGCAAGCGATGGGCAATTATGGGTATTGTTTAATCCAATTCAATATTCAGACAAGAGAAAAAAAGAAATATAAAGGAATGTTTAGGCTTAGATTTTATCAATAAGTTAAATCCAGTCTGCTATCGTATGATTGACGACAAAAGAAATGTAGACTGGCTTAATAGCACAAGAATTAGAAGAATACTAACAGAAATGGATATGTTAGATTTTGCTGGATTTATCAAAAGAAACAATTAATGGTTCCGTGTCAAAAGCAAAGACAAGAATACGAATTGAAAGGTGTGAGTATCAAGCCAGAAGATGTTAAATGTGTTGATAGTGGTGATGTCGGTTATGGTATAGGTTATTCTGAGTTTATCGCCCCGTTAATTAAGGCCGTTCAACAATTATCAGATAATCTCGGACATGTCGAGATAGGGTAGATAATTTAGAAAAAGAAAATAAAAATCTCATGAATATACTACAAGAAATTAGAGAAAATGTCAAACAATAATACAACCAGACTTCACAGACCCCCACCTATTATGGATATGGAATCTCGACAGCCGAATGCTAATAACTCCTGAATTAAAATCTCGTGTTTTGGATATTGAACTAAAGAATGAGGAAAAAAAAGTAGAGCACGAATTGGAGGATAACTGGAATTGTTGTTGTATGACAAACAGACCAACCGACAGCAGACTTATTAAATATCTGTTTCAAATGACCATTATTATTTCAATAATCACTTTGTGTATAGTGAGGCTATCTGAAAAGGACTTGCCATGTGAGGTTGCTAATACTTATGTAGGTATTTTAACCTTACTTATCGGCATTTGTCTTCCTTCACCTTCTTCAAGTAAGAAGTGAGCACTCATACAAGTGTATCTTATACCAAGAACTATCGCCAGCACACATTAACGGCAGTGCCTCATCAAAACTACGACACATATTATTTCCATTATTTATAAAAACACACTTAAACCCTGTATCTATACCTTTTTGAATACAATAAACACAACTTATATTCTTTTTTTCACTTATCCGTGAGTAAAAGTCGCAGGCAGTCCGCGACATAACCGAGCACACGAAGAGCAATATTAACAACATATATTATAATATTCATAATTTACCAAAGTAAGTGATATGCCCAATATGCGGGTTGGTTTTTGTTTAAATATGCGGGCTTTCCATCCTTTGTTTTGATTGCTTGATGTCTGGCACGATAACTTTCTCGTCTGTCTTCGTCTTGATGTTTGGTATAATCTGAATAACCAGATGCACCAAAGTTGATGCGACGGCCGTTATAGACGACATAATACTTTTTTCCTTTCACTTTACTCTCGCCGAAGTCTGTCGCGCCCAATGACAAGGCTTTCTCTCGTAGCCCCATTATATATTATCTTTCTCTTTAATTATATTATTGTAAATCGCTCTCCGTTGCTTATCCGTCAGTGGCAGGCGGTAAAGGATATTTTCAGGTTTTCTAAAAACGGCAGGGTTTTTATTCACCAAGTTCTGAGTGATGCGGATTTGGTCAATTTCCTTCCCTAGCCTTTCCAACTCTTCAAGTTGTTGCTCGTCCTTGCTTTTTTCTTTTTTATTTTCCATGATATATAATAGCGGATATAAAAAATGCCACACGAAAAACCATTTTTCGCATACTATGGCAAAATTAAACGGGAACATAAGTTTTTGTTGAATGAAGGAGACGACACTGCATGGGCTGAAGGAATTCGTGAAGGTATCCGTAATCAGGCCTATGAGATGCTTAGAACGGATAGATTATTGGATGCTTCAACAAAGAGGGGGAATACTATGGAAGATTTAAAAGACAGGATTAGTGCCTTGGACAATAAACAAGCAATTTATGCAAATATGAATTACGACGAAATGAAAGCACACCTTCAAGACGATGGTGTTGATATGAAAGAATTTGAAAGAAAACACGGAACTGCTCCTATGAACGAACAAATGATTGAAATGCGAAAATTAGCAATGGCTACCGATAAATATGATATAATGCACATAGAAGACAATATCCAGCAAATGAAGCGAGATATAGCGCAATTGGTGAAACAAGGATACAGAGAAGAAGAACTAAAACAATTAACTGATAAGGGCTTAACATATATGAAAAACAAAGGCAACAAAGACAAAACTCGTCCAATACGAAGAGAGGATAGAAAGCAAGCGGAGCAAGATTACAAAGAATGGAAAGAAAACCGAGAAGAGTGGGAGAGAAAACACCCAGATGATGCTTCAATAGAAGCACAGATAGGCGACGAACACAAGATGCTTGTGCCACGAATAGGTGATGACCCCCGAAGTGTAGAAAGATTTGTTAATGCTATTATTAGAAGTATTCAAGAGATAATTATGAGCCCCAGACTTAGTAGATTACTTAACCTTGCTACAGGTGTTGGGCGATATGGTGTGAGAAGGCTAGCGTGGGGACAGATATTGAGATTTGTTGCCAACAATCCACAACTACGTGCAATGAATGTTGGATTACTTGGAAGAAGAAGAGCAGATGCTCTCAATGCACATTTGCTAACACTAGCGAGAAATGAAGCACCGCAGGGATTACCTCCGCCTAACCCTCGTTTAATCGCAGGCGGACAGCAAAGAATAGGTGATTATGTATTAAGAGAATATATGAGCAGATTAGCCACTGGACTAGTGTCTTTGGGTGTGTGGGACTATTTTAAAACAGGAGTAGAGACTATGACGGTTCTCGGTCTGGGAAAAGCACTCAGAGAAATATATAGAACATGGTCTGCTCAACCAGATGCTCTCATTAAGTTGGAAGAAGAACGAATTCATACCGAAGGAAGTAATTATAATGGTGGGGGCACACGAGTGGAAAGCCGTCTCCAATTAGAAGATAGAACTCGCGGTAAGTTTCCTTACATTCTACCAGCAGATGCTTTGGATTTAGTTGCTTTTGAACATGATTTATTGTATGCTACTGGCGATAAGAATGTCCAAGACTTTGCCGATAAACGATACTTTGAAAGAATTACCAATATGAGTGATTATCTAACGAGTAATGGTTTGGCTACGGCCGAAGTTGCCAAGAGTATTTTTGACAATTACAACTCAATGTTTTCAAAAGCGGATATATCTAGAATGGCCTTAGAAGCACAGGGAGGGCACGTGGCGGAGTATCTTTTTGGGATGCGATGAAGTTTTGGAAAACTATCAAAACCACTCCTCCAGATGCGAAGTATAACGGATTTATAGGCGATGTAGATAAAACATTAATGTCTATGATTGGTATTATGAAAAATGTGGGCAGTTTTGATAAGGATGCCACATTTAAAGTAAATAAAGCGGTAAATCCTGCTACATTTAATAAACAATATGCGGAACTCGTTGATGGTTTTAATAAAATGGTGAAATCACAAGAAAAAGCGGATGGTGTGAAAGGATATTCTCTTATCGCACCAGCAAATGAAACTACAATTAATAATTTTATAGAAAAAATAAATACAAAAGATATTCCACCAAGTATAGAAAAGATATAAATCTTAGTGTTGAAGTCCCGATCGCATACTCAGACAATATGGTAGTAGCACCCAATTTTGATTTAATCGGACTGGGCAATAACTTAACTATACTTGATGATAAAGGTGCCCAAACGAGGCACTTAAAGGGATTTGTTAAATCGTTGAGAGAGAAAACTGGAAAGAAAATTAAACTTTCTAATTATGACGATCCAAAAGTTGGATGGGAAGAGGCCATTAAACAAGCACTAAATCAAGGTGCTAGTATATCAGATGTAGCAGAAGCGGATGATATTTTGGATAAGAGAATTTATCAAGAAGTGAGGGGTAAATTGACACCAGACCAAATGAAGCAATTGAGGATTTAGAATTGAAGGATAGTCAAGTTGAAAAAACTCAACCACCGCAAGCAACACCCGCACCACCGCAAGCAACACCCGCACCACCGCAAACTATGCCACCAGCACCGCAAACTATGCCACCAGCACCGCAAACTATGCCAGCACCCGCACCACCAAATCCACAACCAGAGTATGAAGGAGATGTTTATAAAAGTGGAACAAAACAGGGGCTCCCATTCTGGGAGGAGAAAGTTAAAGATGAAAAACTCAAAGAAATGATGAAAGAATACAAAGTTTCAGATGACCCAGACCCAGCAACAACACCAAATCAAGCCATGGTTGATAGCATGAGAAGCATTGACCAATTGGTTGATAAACTTATGGGGAAAACTCCCGCCGATGAAAGAGAAGATATGTTAGCACTTATTCGTTTTCTAATGCCAAGCGACCAAAATGGAGGTATCGGCACTTCACAAACAAACCCACTTATTAAAGGCAACGAACTAAGACGAGATCGCATGCTAGACACCAAGAATGATTTTGAATTGTTAGATAACACCCGTTATGGCAACACAAACAATCACTTTATGTTGAATAGATACAATAGAGCAGTTATCCAGACCAGAATGAAAGACAAAAGAGCATTTCCAAAAATGAAACGAAAACTGACCAAAAACTTCCCTGCTGAAATCCCGCGACAAGTCCAAACTCGTCCAGAAAGAAAGGATTTTAAACCGCTCGTCAATCCTCCAAGTAATTATGCTTTTGGTAGTCCTTACTCTCCTTATTTCTATAATTATGCCTCACCACCCCAACCCTTTGGTGCCGAATATGATAATTATAGATACAATCCAAACTATTTTCAAAACCCATAGTATAGTATATCTTATAATATAAGATTAGATGCCGAGGTCTATACGTAGAGGATTAATAGCAAACAAGTTGCCACGAAAAACACTTTTGAAGCAGAGTTTGGAGAAGACCAATATAGAAAAAGCACATGAGGAATTTACTATTGACAGGCCAGTAATAACAGAGTTAGATAGCAAAAAACCGCCCAAATTTCACAATGACTTAGAAATACAACCAATTAAAACACAAAGAGATAGTGTTGAATTGCTCCCTATCCAAAAAGAAGGAATATTGCCAGCAATGGGGACTATGGTTATATGTGCCAGCACTGGCGGGGGTAAATCAGTTATGATTTGTAATCTACTCGCCAAAAAGAACATGTTGAAAGGATTTTATGATAGAATAGTAGTCTTTTGCTTAAGTCCATGCCCGATTTTGGAGGACACTCTCAAGTTAAAAAAAGAAGACATAATCAAAGAAGACCGCCCAGAACTAATGCGCGAAATATTAACTAAACAAAAAGAACTGATTAAAACTAAAGGGTTTAAGAAGGCACCAAAGATATTATTGTTATTGGATGACATAGCACAGAGTAAAACCTTTCTCAAATCAGAAGTGCTCACCGAGTTGTTTTTCGCTTCAACACATGCTAAGGTGTCAGTCTGGGTAGCAACTCAGAGTTATACACAACTCCCGCGAAGAATAAGAATTAATTGCCATTGGATGATTATTTTTAATGGAGTAAGGCGGAGCGAACTTGACAGACTGGCAGATGAATATGAAAGTCCTTTTCTCACCAAAAAAGAATTTTACAATATGGTTAAGTATGCTACGGCAGAACCTTATTCGTTTCTAGCAATTAACAACACTGCCAGTGATAGAACAACCCAGTTTAGAAAGAATTTCTCTACTATATTACGATTAAATAAGGATAGAGATATGACCAATTTGTGATTGAATTCAATCACAAACTAATTTATAAACTAATTAAATTAAATGGTTTTTTTTTTCGCCATAATATATGTCATGACGGAAACACCTAAATTATACAAGACTTGCTATCATCAGGCAATCGCACTTTGGCATAAACAAAATGCGCAAGGAAAATTCGTAACAATTCGTAAGGGATCGCCCGAATACTTAGCAGTAAAGACGATAGAAGCGGATATTAAGAGTGGCAAGATTAAGTGTCAATTAAAACCAAAGGTAAGCAAATCAGGAAGTAAGACCAATGAACAGCAACTAGACCAAATGCCAGATGAAGCATTAAAAAGAAAAATACCAGACATAGAAACGGCAAAAACTTCATTGCCTAAACCAAATGCCAAACCTATTGAGATGTCTCCAGCACTTAAGATTGAACAATCTTTACCCAAATCTTTCAATCCCACTCCTATTGCTGTGCCGAAACACACTACCACAACACCCGCAAGTAAGATAGAAGCAATGGAGGATGCTTCTAAGGAAACTCCGCCACCACCTAAGGAGGTTACTGAAACTAATGACATTGATGTAAATCAAGCCATAGCGGATTTAAAGAAAATGAAAGAGGAAAGAATTACACACCAGAATTTACAGATTATGAAAAAAATAATTAATGGTAATTGATAAAATATATTTTATGTGGATATTTATATATTCGCATTTTTATAATGATTAAAAACTCAAGTGCTTCAAATCGTTTGCCAATTGACTTTATTAAAAAGATAAATGAAGCAAACCGACCAAAAAGTGATGGGTTTCAACTAAACCAGTTTGAATTGTGGAGTAGCAATGGTGCCCCGTTAGTTAATCAGCCATTGACCGAGTTTGGCGACCTTGTTCCGTATGAGAAGAGCACTCTTCAAAACACATTAACAGACATTTCTGATAAAAAAGAAAATGCGGATGTTGTTGATTTGGACACTGCTGTTAGCAGTTTGGCTTATTTAAAGAAAGCAGTTGAGAATGCTGAGGCAAGAGAGTTTCAATTGACTTCACCACAAGATACGAGACTTGACAACATACAAAAATCTGTTGATTTAATTAAACAATCCGTTTCAGGTGAATAAATAATTATTTTTAATTTCTATTATTATTTTTTTAGTATAGTAGCATTGCGAATTTTATCACCTCACACCCGCACACAAAAATGGAGAAAAAGGAGATTGAAGTTACTGAGGAGTTGATGACCCTCAACAACCTCAGATATGAGTTTCCAGCAAGTCTGGCTCTCTCTGAACAGGGAAGTATCTTTAAGAAGAACTTCGCCGACCAGCAGAGTTATACCAGTGCATCGGGGACTGAAATGATTTTTACATTACAGGCAAGCACTGATTTTGTTTATGGGAAGAATTGCTATTTGTCGTTTGACATTAAAGCAGATGGGTTGGTAGCCACTGATGGAAAAGATAATGTTGCTTGTGCCATTGGTTTCCAGAACACCCCCGCAACTGCTATTTTTGAAAGATTTTTGTTGGAAAGTAAGGATGGTAGCGAACTTGAACGAGTTGAAGATTTGAACAAGATGGTGCGAAATATTCTCCCTTGGCAATATCCTTTTGATTACCGCCGACAGGCACAGATGGCGGGACAACGAGAGTCAGTCAGTGTTAATGTTAATGCTTCTGATGAGTCAGTCGTTGATTTTGCTGTCAATGTCCCCACTGCTGGTAGTGTTGGCACTGGTAATTATTTGAGGGTTTGTATTCCTCTTCATTACTTTTCAGGAGTGTTTAATGAAGAAACTCTCATTCCTCCCTCTTTGGTTAGTGGTATGAGACTTCGTTTGACATTTGCACCGCCTCAGGAAGCATTTACCATTATTGGATGTGGTGATGGGAAAACTTCTTCTATTCCTGCTGGTTTTAGTGGTTCCGCTTTGACTTTCACCATATCAAATCCAGTGGTTATGTTGGAGACATTCTCTCTTGCTCCTAGTGTCCAGAGAAATGTTATGGAGCAGATGGGAAGCAAGGATGGGCTCCCATACACTTATGAAACATATTACAATCAAAAGGCTAATCCAGCGACTTCCGATGATTTCAATCTTCAAATAAATAAGGCAGTAGCACGTGCTCAGTGCTTGTATATAATCACGCAAAATGTGCTCGCTGACAATGCTAATATTGATAACCTTGGAACTGCTCAAATGAATTATAAGCAGTATCAGTGCCGTATTGGTGATTGGTATGCTCCGCAACAGAAGATGGAACTCGGGGGAAGCACCGATACTCTTGCCGCTGTTCAACGTGGTGCGCGGAATTGTATATTAACAATCTTCAAGCAACTATGGGATTCGTGATGCTTACATGTCGTCATCTGTTTCTCTTGAAAACTTTCGCAAGTATTATTCTACTTCAGATAAAACAGGACTTACATCCAACTCAGGATTTGCTACCATTATCCAGACACTCAATCAATCGCCTCATATTGGAGCATCTGGGATTGCTGTTAATAACTCACGAACTGCTGAAGTTACTCTTCGTTATGCGGCCGATTATAATGAAAATCGTGCAATCACCGCTTGGTTGAAATATGTCAAAGTCGCGGCTATCTATCCGTCTCGCTGTGTGGTCAAGACAATAAAAAAAATTAAAAATTAAAATATAATATAATATAGCAATGTCTTTTACTATCTCCAATCTTGAAGACGAAAAGCGAACCCGCAAAAATTTCCTCCTTCGTGTTTCGTCAAGCGATAAAACAGAATCCAAATCCGCTTCTACTCACAATGGCCGTTTCGTCGTTGATTCTCCAGCAACTGGTCGTAATATTGATATAATCAGTGCTTATGTCGTTAAAAGTATCTCTATCCCAAATGTTTTCCCAAACATACCGAGTTATGCCAACACTCTCACATTGATTAAAACAACTGGATCGGCTACAAAAACGGCAATCGTAACAGCAAATCAATACACCATTGATACATTTATTACCGCTCTTCAAACTGCGATTAATTCAGCAATTACCCCTAACTCCGTAGTTATAACTTTGAACTCCGTTAATAAATTGAATTTTGCTTTCACTGGTGATACATATGCTTTTGATTACGATAACAGCACGATTAGCGATAAGATAGGATTAACTGCCGATATCTCGGCGGCGGCGAGTAGCACCATGCAATCTATAGTCAATCTAATCGGTGAAACGGCCGTTTATGTCCATAGCCGTGCTTTAAATCAGTCTGGTTTAGTTGAAGCAAATGGTAATTTCTCTGTGGTCGGTAAATGTAACTTAGATAAGCCGTATGGAGTCCAGTGCTATTTGAGAGTTCTAATGATGTCGCCGATTATGTGCCATTTAATACAACGAAAAGTTTAAGGTCTATTGATATTGTCATTAGAAATGCGGGCGGTGAAGTGCTTGAATGTCCTGTCAATTTTGAAGTTTCAATTCTTCTCAAAGTCTATCATGCTTAATCCTATTGGTTTATTTACATTTGGACTATAATTTCCCTTATTATATATGATATTTTTGGACAATATAGATAAATTGTTTAAGTTGATAACGGCTATCAACGAGTGCCGTTTGAAACAAAAAAAAGATATAATCCCGTGCGGGACTAATATGGATCAGTTTTATCGGTATTTAAGGAAATACCATGCACCAATTGTTGAGGAAATGACAAAAAAAACAAATATTAACAATCTAGCAGTAGAGATAGAAAAAAAGTTTGAAAGCCTGTATTTTTGAAAGTGTGTATTTTTTTTGTTTAAATCTGGTCTTCCAGCCAGTTTAATGAAGCGTAAATACTCGCCGTTCCACCGCTCGTTAATTGTGCGGATATGGTAAATGTTTTGCTTGTTCCTATCTTGATATTATATTGAGACAAATCAATGTATATGGACAAACCAGCAGACAGCACATATGTAAATATCACACTTCCACCCGTTCTTGTTGTCCCCGCCGTATCTACTTCGGCTAATGATGTGTTTGTATCGTAATTGCTGTATGATGGTGTGCCTCCTAATGTGGTATTAAGAATAATTCTCACAATACATGTTTTAGTATCTGTATTGCTAACACATAAATTCTCAAAATATATTATGTTATAGTTTGTTTTGCTGTTGAATGTGGCTCGGTTTCTAATGGTAAATACGGCATTCTCAGTTGCTCCTATAGTTTTGACAGCATCATACGAGTTAGTTATAGCAATAGTCCGATCAATATTCCCTTCAACTGCCAAAAACATACTCGCCGTTTTCATAACAACGGATTGAAGGTTGATGAATACGCCTTCGCGTAAATAGCAAACGCCGCCTGATCCAATGATGGAGTAGTAGCAGTGCTCGCGTATTGTATCGCGTGGATTATCTCCATTCGTCCAGTGCGCGGGTTTTCAACTTTGAATGTAATTTGACCGCTACCCAGATATTGGACGACTATTTCAAACACATTCAATTTGGTAAAATCAATCGCGGGGAAATTTCCCGTATTATCACATTTATCAACATTCCAAGCATACTGACTAACCACATTTTCAACACTTCCCGCCGTTCTTACAACAGACATTCCCGAGTTTGATTGTCTAAAACATAAATTGTCTGCTGGTGTGCCTATGCCGATATCGCAATTAAAGGTAGTCGCGGTGGTAGATGATGGAAACAATGCGGAGAATCTAGCAACCAAGCCCATGCCACTTCTATATTTTGCTCTCTCTATAGTCGTAATCTGTGCGGTTGAATTACCAGAGGCCGATGTGGTCAAAACCGCCATTGAATTAGCAGTTGATACCACCCCGCCGTTTGTTTCTGTTTTGTCAAAGAAACGAGTATTAATACCATAAGTGAAGACATTTTGTAATACTGGCGATAAAGTGGCCGTTCTCAACTCTCCGAAGGCCGTTGTTGGTAATGCGTCTCTTATAGCATCCGTTGATAATGAAGAAGATGATGACGATGTAGATGATGACGATGGAGTGCTCGTGCTTTGACCAAAAAGGTTCATTTTTATTATATAATATGTAATATAAAACATGCCGATAATAATACGTGAATTGCCGAGTGATATAGTTGGACATATAAGGACATTTGTTTATTCAGAGACGTCCAAGATTGATTATAAAAAAGAATTTTGTAATATATGCGGTTTGTCTCGCACATTCCAGTCGCACCCTCCTATTGTAGCAGTTGATATTGATAATGTAGATGGTGTTCAGTTTTTCACAATCTGTTCTATTAATTGCTACAGACAAGAGGCTAATATTAGAGCAAAATATCGTGAGCCCCATTGATTGTGGTTAAGTATTAGCCTTCTTTTTAATTCTAGCACTTCTTCTTAATGGTGCTTTTGTTTCCTCTGCTTTTTTTGCTTCACTCTTCGTCTCTTTACTCTCTTCGCTGTCGCTCTTCGTCGCTTCGCCCCTCTTCTCTTTAATAAACGTATTGACAATAACGGCTCCAATCCCGCTTAATTGTCGTAGTTTAGTATTTGTTATTTGCCCCTCGTAATCACCCCATATCTGCTCAAGCAATTTATACTTATCCTCTCTACTAGCGCTTTTACCTAATGGTTGGTATTTACATTTTTCGTCTCCGTTATCTAGATTGCTTTCAATTTCATTAGTGTTATTTAAATTCAAATATAAATCTATTTTACGTCTCAACTCCTCTAATTCTGTTTTAATCCCTTCTGCCTTAATTTCTTCAGGGTCGGCCACATTAACCCAACTATAACTAAATGAAGTGAGCATATCGCCGTGCCCCAACACATTTGAAACCCACGTATTAAAATTCTCTAATTTCGGATTGGCAAAATTACTATACGACAAACTAGCATATAGTTTTCGCAACATACTGCTTTTCTGCGTGTAGTCCGATAGCCAAGGAAAGATTTTGATAATCCTTTTATTTAGTTCATTGTTCTTTTGTTTATCAAGCACCCCTTCGCTGTTAATAATAACTGCTTTTTTCTTTTTGAAATGATTTCGTATTGAATTTACTTGTTCTATTACAAACTGGGGAGTAAAAAGGACGACAGGCCTCTCAGTCCAATTCTTTTTTTGTCCTTCTCTCTTTTTTGCTAGGTTATTCACTAGCAACCAACTCGGTTTATCTGGTATTAATTCATATGTGTTTTTATCAAATATTTCCACAGGCCTTGCTCCAATTGCTATCATCAAAGCAAGTAGTTTAAGATAAGGGTCATTACTTAATATCATATCATTCATTTTGGCCATTACGTTGCGGACATCAATCTGTATTTTTTGTTCATTTTTGGCTTTGACATCTTTCTTATATCCCTCAACGATATCAATTCGCTCGTCTTCATTTAGATTAAAATACTTATCAAGTTTGCTCATTTCATATACTTTTTCACTTTGGTTGGGCTCTATTGCTTTTTTTCTCACCTCAGAAAGTCTTTGTCGCCTGCTATTCAAGTTTGGATACACGATAGCATATTTAGGATATATTATTTTTAATGCTTCAAGCACTTCTTCATCACTAGTAGTCGTGCTAAATAAAGATATAATAGCATTATGAAAGGCTATACTTGGTTTTACATTCCCATCTCGACGCGTCGGAGATTATCGTAGAAGTTGGACACGACCTCATAAATTTTACTTTCAGTAGTAGCAACTCTTAACTGCCTAACAAACTTCTTGTCATCTTCGCTCCACATCGTAGTGTATATAAGACAAGTCTATTTTTTTCTAAGTCAAAAATAAGGTCGGACAGCAACAGGAGAAGGTATTACTCCCACTGCTCTTATATTCACAAAAAAGGCAAAGGTAATATTAGATTTATAAGCAAAAAAGATGTATCGGACATGACGTTAAACCATCAACCAGAATTGAAGTGACGACCAAATTTTCCACGGCGTGCTTACTAACCGTTTAACGTATACCGATCCACCTATCCATTTGTTGAAAAATAAAGTATTTGAAGTGTTTTGATATGGACGAAAAAAAACAAAAGAATCGCA
>WBZZ01001004.1:157500-162500 GCA_019918135.1 Paulinella micropora | reverse complement strand
TGTCTATCTATCTGTCTATCTATCTGTCTATCTATCTGTCTATCTATCTCTCTATCTATTTACCAATCACACCACGCGCCCAACAATTTCTCCCATTCCCACTCAGAGGGGCAAAGAGGCACACGTAGAGCCGTTGGATTGCACACAACGGAAGCCTAGTCTCAATCTTCAGCCTGCTGCCCAGTTGATTCCGGGTGACTGGGTGGAGTGGATATCTATATCTCGTGATATGCCGAGCTTATAGACAAAACACATCTATCTATCTATCTATCTATCTATCTATCTATCTATCTATCTATCTATCTATCTATCTATCTATCTATCTGTCTATTCCGCTCTCTGCGGTGGCTACCTGGTCTGTGACGTTCAGGTCGGCCTTGCCCTCCACGAGGGCCTGGCCGAGCGCCGTGTTACCCTGCTTGGCCGCGTACAGCAGCGCCGTCAGCTGCTCCTGGGGAGGTAGACACACAGCACGCACAAGGGAGAGAAAGAGAGAGAGAGAGAGAGAGAGAGAGAGAGAGAGAGAGCGCAGTGTTCATAAAGCCTTGTTAGAACCTAACTACACGTATATTATATCTCGTACAGACATACGCCCACGCACACCACGAACAGACAACACAAACGCAGTGACACACTCTGCTCTTTTGCTTTTCTGGTGCTCTGCTCCCGGCCGCGTTTACCTTGCTCTTGACGTTGAGGTCGGCTTTGCCCTCGACTAGGACTTTGCCGAGCGCCGTGTTGCCTTGCTTGGCCGCGTACAGCAGCGCCGTCATGTGTTCCTTTGGGGGGGGGGGGGGGGGGAGGGTAGACGCACAGGACACATGAGGGCAGTGAGCACAAAGACTGGCTGGCATGGTGTTGTGTGTCCAATCTATGATGAATATGCTGCATGTCTGTGTGCAAGTTCAACTACTACGTCTATCTGTCGTGTTGTGTCGCTTAGCAACTCGACACAGACAAACATCAATGACTGTTGCCAAGCCACATCAAGATGGTGCAACTATTGCCTGTGCACCGACCAGCATCAAGCAGCATGTAACAACTTAATGCGCTCAACTGTGTATCTATCTGTCTTCTTATCTATCTATCTATCTATCTATCTATCTATCTATCTATCTATCTATCTATCTATCTATCTATCTATCTATCTATCTATCTATCTATCGGTCTACCTACCTACCTACCTACCTATCTATCTATCTATCTATCTATCTATCTATCTATCTATCTATCTATCTATCTATCTATCTATCTATCTCTATCTATCTATCTATCTTACTTATATATATATGTATATATATGTAATATATATTAAATATATATATATATATGTATATTATGTATATATATATATTAAATATATATATATATATATGTCTTTATCATAGAGAGAGAGAGAGAGAGAGAGAATGTGTGTGTGTTGTTTATGTTATATTTATCTCCGTTTGGTCTGTTCTGTTCTCTTCATGTCTGGTCTGTTGCTGTTCCTCGGAGGTGACCTTGTCCGTGGCGTGCAGGTCGGCCTTGCCCTCCAGCAGCAGCTGGCCGAGCTCCGTGCTGCCTTCCATGGCCGCGAACATGAGAGCCGTCCTCTGGTCCTGAAGGAGACACGCCAAGGGCACACAGGACAGAGAGCATGCAGAGCTGACTGAGATGTTGAACCAAGAAAGAGGCAAGGCGAGAAAGCGAGGAATGGACATTGCGTAAAGGAGTGTGTGTGTGTGTGAGAGAGAGAGAGAGAGGGGGGGGGGGGGGAGGGAGGGAGAGGGAGACAGATAGAGCGAGAAAGAGAGAGAGAGGGGGGGGGGGGGGGGGAGTCTCTCTCTGTCTCTACCTGTCTCTACCTGTCTCTATCTATCTATCTATCTATCTATCTATCTATCTATCTATCTATCTATCTATCTATCTATCTATCTATCTATCTATCTATCTATCTATCTATCTATCGATCGATCGATCGATCTATCGATCTATCTATCTATCTATCTATCTATCTATCTATCTATCTATCTATCTATCTATCTATCTATCTATCTATCTATCTATCTATCTACCTACCTACCTACTTACCTACGTTTCTACTTTCTTAACTACCTAAGTGCCTATCCAAGTATATGTATACTTATAAACTTCCCCTGAACTTACATACCTACCTAGTTATATACCTTCTTATCTACCTAAATTTGTGCCTTCTTACCTTCTTTCTATCTATCTATCTATCTATCTATCTATCTATCTATCTATCTATCTATCTATCTACCTATCTATCTATCTGTCTGTCTATCTACCGTTCTGTCTGTCTATCTATCTGGCTATCTATGCCTGTCTGCTGGCAAGCAGCCGCTGGTGGTATGGGACGACGAAGGTTCCAAGGTTCTCTACTGTCAGAGTAGGCCCCCTTATATCCCCTTCAAGGACAGTATCGTGCCTATCGTTGCTGTTCGACCCCGTACTGCAGACTCCTAGCGCCGCAGGGCGAACAGACGACAGCGCATGCCCGGGAAGGAACGTGCGCAAAGGGCTGACGGGGCCGAGCTGAAAGCGAGGAGTGGGTAGTTCATTGCACAACCAGCTCGCAGCTCCCGACACCTCAGCCCTTACGCCGCTTCAATCTCTTTGCACACGTTCCCGCACGGGTCCCCGAGCTCGTTCGGTCCCCTCTCGGGCTCGGCTACCTTGCGGCTTGAACCGGACACAGGCGCCAACCCGAGCGAACAGTTGATGCGCAGATGGGCAGGTGCTGATGGTGCTGGCTCGGGGGCAGTAATGAAAGGCTTTTGGCTTGTTATCTATCTATCTGTCTATCTATCTATCTATCTATCTATCTATCTATCTATCTATCTATCTATCTATCTATCTATCAATCTATCTATCAATTTATCTATCTATCTATCTATCTATCTATCTATCTATCTATCTATCTATCTATCTATCTATCTATCTATCTATCTATCTATCTATCTATATCTATATCTATCTATCTATCTATCTATCTATCTATCTATCTATCTATCTATCTATCTATCTATCTATCTATCTATCTATCTATCTATCTATCTATCTATCTATCTATCTGGGTTAATACTTTACCCACAGACTTCCTGGTTGACGAAATCAGAAGCTCCTTTTTTCTGACATTAGTCGATATTTCATCAGTTGATCTTATCACTTACTCTACGGAATGAACCAAGGCCACTTGAGGTGTCACTGACCCTCTCTTGGGCTTGATGTTTTTGAAATGGGTGCCATCTGTCGACAGACAGAGAATTAGGGGATGGTGTGGGTGTGCTGGGCCCGTGGTGGGGTGCCTTATGTGTGCCTAGCCATACGCCTATAAGTCACATGCCGAAATAGCGACGGGAAGCACGATCCTGTTCCCTCAGGGTGCCCTTTCTCGCTTGTTGAGCCCGGAATAAAACTCACAGTGCTCTGTCGGTTTATACTAGACTGTCGACAGTCTCGAAACTCCATCTGCTTACTGGGCCCTCTGTAATGGAGGTGGGAGCTCGTTCTGCAAGGGGCGCTTTATGGAACGAGCCCTGGCCCCGCCTGGTACTAGGGAGCTTTGGTATTGCCTGTATCAGTCCCTTCCGTGCAAACATCACGGCTTAGCTGGGCATCGGGTTAATACTTTACCCACAGACTTCCTGGTTGACGAAATCAGAAGCTCCTTTTTTCTGACATTAGTCGATATCTCATCTATCTATCTATCTATCTATCTATCTATCTATCTATCTATCTATCTATCTATCTATCTATCTATCTATCTATCTATCTATCTATCGATCTCTCTCTCTATATATATATATATGTATTATACATATATATATATAATATCTATCTGTCTATCTGTCTATCTGTCTATCTATCTATCTATCTATCTATCTATCTATCTATCTATCTATCTATTTATCTATCTATCTATCTATGTATCTATCTAGCTTTTCAAGTATTTTCCATATCTTCCTACCTACCGATCTATCTGTCTATCTATCTATCTATCTATCTATCTATCTATCTATCTATCTATCTATCTATCTATCTGTCTGTCTGTCTATCTATCTATCTATCTGTCTGTCTGTCTGTCTATCTATCTATCTATCTATCTATCTATCTATCTATCTATCTATCTATCTATCTATCTATCTATTTATCTATCTATCTATCTATCTATCTATCTATCTATCTATCTATCTATCTATCTATCTATCTATCTATCTATCTATCTATCTATCTATCTATCCACTTACCTACGTTTCTACTTTCTTAACTACCTAAGTGCCTATCCAAGTATATGCCTACTTATAAACTTCCCCTGAACTTACATACCTACCTAGTTATATACCTTCTTATCTACCTAAATTTGTGACTTCTTACCTTCTATCTATCTATCTATCTATCTATCTATCTATCTATCTATCTATCTATCTATCTATCTATCTATCTATCTATCTATCTATCTATCTATCTATCTATCTATCTATCTCTATCTATCTATCTATCTTACTTATATATATATATGTATATATATGTAATATATATTAAATATATATATATATGTATATTATGTATATATATATATTAAATATATATATATATGTCTTTATCATAGAGAGAGAGAGAGAGAGAGAGAGAATGTGTGTGTGTTGTTTATGTTATATTTATCTCCGTTTGGTCTGTTCTGTTCTCTTCATGTCTGGTCTGTTGCTGTTCCTCGGAGGTGACCTTGTCCGTGGCGTGCAGGTCGGCCTTGCCCTCCAGCAGCAGCTGGCCGAGCTCCGTGCTGCCTTCCATGGCCGCGAACATGAGAGCCGTCCTCTGGTCCTGAAGGAGACACGCCAAGGGCACACAGGACAGAGAGCATGCAGAGCTGACTGAGATGTTGAACCAAGAAAGAGGCAAGGCGAGAAAGCGAGGAATGGACATTGCGTAAAGGAGTGTGTGTGTGTGAGAGAGAGAGAGAGAGGGGGGGGGGGGGGGGGGGAGGGAGAGGGAGAGAG
>WBZZ01001004.1:147500-150000 GCA_019918135.1 Paulinella micropora | reverse complement strand
TCCCACCCTTCGACCCCGCCCTTACTATTACTGGCAAACCGATTGACTTCATCGCTGACAAGCCTTTCAAAGACCTCGGATGGATTGTCTACCATGACCTCAGCGAAAACGAACAACGTGCAGCAATCCAAAAGAAGTTCATTCTTTCTATGCAAGCCATCGATAGCTGCTCGATCAATGGCTTTATGAAATTTTGGCTACCAGCACTACGCTGTCCAGTCACTTGCCTGGCCATTTCTCATTTATGACCTCTGCTTATCTTTCGCCAAAACCCTTGAGAAAATTGCGACCCGCTATCTACAAAAGAGCTCTGGTCTCTTGCCTTTACCGCCCACGCTCGAAATTCGGTCTACAGCTCCAATCCATCGTCTCTTTTTACCAGCGACTTCAAATCAACCGTGCTCAAATGCTGAAGTACTGCCCAGATAAACACCTCTCGTCCATTTATGCGATGAACCTGACGAAACACGAAACATTTCGAACTATCTGGAAACCAGAGCCTGTGCTCGAAAAGCTTGAGGCACAAGTTGATTTTGAATTCAAACATCGAGGCCAATCCGATCATCTCGGACTTGGCCATGGTCGCTACCCAAAAGAACATTCCATCACAGACCGCAAAGACAGGGTTTTAGAATTAGCTGCTGAGACAATACTTGAGACAACCACAGTGCATGACATGGACAAAGCCATGCAAGGGTGCTTCCTTCGTTTTGAAGACGCATGCCCCTTCGACCTCTCCTGGGCTCGCCTCATCGGAACCCATAATCCCCGTTTAATCTCTTGGGTCATCAACGCAAGCACAAACTCGGTTATTACCTCCGACCTTAGACGTCTGTGGGGAATCATTCCCAACAACAAGTGTGCCCTCTGTTCTGGTCAAGCACATCTATGCCACATCCTCTCCGGTTGCCATGTTGCCCTCAAACAAGGCCGCTATACCTGGCGTCATGACTCTGTGCTCTGCACTATTGAAGCTCCCCTTCAAAAACACATCGAGAGCCATAACAAACGCTCCCCTATAGACCAAAACGAATCAAAGTCTATGTTTGTGAAAGAGGGCGAGCAGAAGCCTAAGAGACAGTCATTTCATCGACCATCCCTGCTTGACACTGCAAACGATTGGCAACTCCAAACCCAATACACCGGTTCTGAGCAAGCCTTTCCTGTCCACATTTGTGTCACTGACCTCCGCCCCGATATCGTTGTCTGGTCACTGTCTACCAAGATATGTATTCTGATCGAGCTAACGTGCCCGGTCGAGGAAAACATCCTTGACGCACGAGCCTACAAGACCAACCGATACAACAAGCTCAAATCTCAAATCGAGGACAACGGATGGACCTGCCACCTTCGACCAATCGAATGCGGGGCTCGCGGCATGGTATCGTTCTCTGTTCATCGATGTTTCCGCGCCTTGGGTTTTTCCCATCCCCAATCCAAATCCCTTTGCTTCAAGCTATCCTCCTGCGTAGCTCGTTGCTCTTTTGCGATTTATCGCTCCTGTGCAGTTAAAAAATTGGACTAATCTTCCTCTAGTCCGTATTGGTGACTGCATTCCATCATAGCCGTCCAGTGTTGCATAGCCCGGGCTAGGTCCCTGCGGGGGTTTAGGCCTCATACAATGTCATCATTGCAGCTTGCGCAAGCTTACGGTGCTCAAAACACTTGGACTAACGGCTTCCTTTTCTTTCTCTTCTTCCTTATCCTCCCACTCTCCATTCCTAGATTGCCTTTTTCTTCAACGTCCTTCCTCCTCTTCTTTTTCCAGAACACAGTCTACCCGTGATTCCCATCCCGGACACATGCACAGTACACAAATTATTGTTTGATGTGAAACTGCGTTCTTTTGCAAGGACTACATTCCTTTGCGACATCTCATCTATCTATCTCTATCTATCTATCTATCTATCTATCTATCTATCTATCTATCTATCTATCTATCTCTATCTATCTATCTATCTATCTATCTATCTATCTATCTATCTATCTATCTATCTATCTATCTATCTACATATTTATCTATATACATACCTACCTACCTTCTATCTATCTATTTTCATATTTATTTATATATCTACCTACCTACTTCGTATCTAGTTATACATACATAAATCCATCATCAGTCTGTCTGTCTGTGTCTATCTATCTATCTATCTATCTATCTATCTATCTATCTATCTATCTATCTATCTATCTATCTATCTACCTACCTACCTACCTAGGAGAGAGAGAGAGAGAGAGAGAGAAAAGGAAGGGGGTAGTCTCTCTATCTATCTATCTATCTATCTATCTATCTATCTATCTATCTATCTATCTATCTATCTATCTATCTATCTATCTATCTATATATCTATCTATCTACATACCTACCTATCTACCTACCTACCTACCTACCTACCTACCACTCACCCACCTAGCTACCTACTTACCTACTTACATACCTACCTACCTATCTATCTATCTATATCTATCTATCTATCTATCTATTTATCTATCTATC
>WBZZ01001004.1:107500-120000 GCA_019918135.1 Paulinella micropora | reverse complement strand
TCGACTTAGAGGCTGAATTTCCTGGAAGAGGCGGAGGGGTGGCACCCGTGTAGGCTGGACCAGTCGTGAAAAATTCGCAGGTAGAGATAAAATTTCTGACGACTGGTCCAGACTATGGTTGGGGTTGTGCAGGGGGGTAAAAGGGGGCTGTAGCCACCAGAGGGGCCCTTCACAAAAAAAGAAAAAAACGCAGCAGGTGCGGCGGGTGGTGCACCGCCCCCTATTGGCGACAACTGGTTTTAGGGGGGGGGGGGGGAACTAAGAATAACATGAATAACAGAACGTGTTTTTATTGAACGGTTACAAGGCGCTGAGTTTTCTAGCTAGGCGCTGGAAAACAGTCTGTAGGCGCCGGTTGAGGCGGTCCTCCACCGCGTCCCAGTACAGGCGCTCGTTGCGCTTGTAGAAGCGCCAGGCTCCGGTGGCATTGTCCTGGTCGACGTACATCAGTTCATCTTCGTCCTCTACCCCGGTGCTGTGGTGTCCCAGCCATTCTTTTTGGAATTCCGCCTCGTGGATGACGGGGTTTTTGGCCAAGGCCTCGTGCTTCCTACCCCGGCCGCCGTACCAGTCCCGCCAGGAGTGGAACGGGCACAGCTTTTGGATCAGGTCGTAGAGGTCCCCGCGCTCGTCGCTGGATAGGCCCGCCAGGGCTCCCTTGGGGAGCGGACTGTAGTAAGCAGGGGTGGGCAGGTAGCTACAAACTAACCGTGCCACATTCCCGTCCTTGATGTACGGGACCAGCCACTTGGCCACCGGGGCATGCAGGGTCTGCATCTCCAGTGGCAGGTCGGGCACGCCCCAGCTGGCGGGTCGGTACGGGTCGGTAGGCACGCGGAGCAATGCGAGGTCCAACAGGGAGAGCAGTGGCGCTTCCTCTGGCTGCAGCGCGGTAATGGCCAGCGGGCTCCAGGGATAGGGCGAGGCGGTCAGCCGCAGGCGCCGGTCGGTGGTATTCAAGCCCCTGGCAGCCGACTCGACCAGCAGTGCGTACCAGTCGATGCCCTTGTACAGGGGTCGGTCGGCGTCCAGCCGGGCCACGGCGGCCGGGTCACAGGGGGCGGGGACGTAGGCAACCGGCGGGGCGAGCGCGCTCAGCTGGCCGCGCGGCAGGACGCGGCGCGCGCGCTTGGGGGGGCGGGGACCGTCGGTGGTGGCTGCAATTTTTCGGCGCATTTTTTTGGGGAGTGCTTCCTGGGTCGGGGCCGACTCGGGTTGTGGGCTGGCCTCGGTACCGTCCGTTACTCCCTGGGGGGTAGCTTAGGTTGGGGTCGCGGCACGTGCCCGTTTGGCTGGTTCAGGCACGTATTGCCTTTTTGTCCCGCCAGTGATATGGCCGAAATTTAGTGATACGGACAAAAAAGGCAGTGATACGAGAAAAAAGGCAGTGATATGGGAAAAAAGGCAGTCGCCAGACTGTGCCGGCGCATGCCTCGACCTCAACCTCATCAGACCAGTCGTCGGTCGTGTCGAGCCCAGACTTGGGTTCTCAGCTAACACAGAAAGTCCCTTGAGTCGGAACGAACCTATTGCCATTTTCTCCCTTTACCTGTTTTTGGGGCTGACTCCCCGGAAATTTACCGCGCCGCAAAAACACGCTAAATTTTCGCGAAAATTTCCTTGTGGCCGCAAAACACGCTGAATTTTGCTTGTCCCCTTTTCAATTCGATTTTTTTCTGTCTTAGGTGCCACCGCGCAATTGCTCCCCTACCTGCAAAGAAAAATGATGCTCGCTCTGCGGAATAAACGAACAGTCGCTGGTACGGACTCCCAGCCTCTCAAGCGACGCTGCCTGGTACTGCCTCCGCTTACGCGCACAGCCACTGACCAGCAGATGCCCGAACACGCGAGGCAAGCTTTAGAGTGCTTCTACGAGCGCAGAGGCCGTATGTACGCCCCGCTGAGTGACCTGTTATCAGACCTGTTGAAGAAACTGGTTGACATATCCTACCGGATGACCAATTATGCTTATCACAGGTTTGTTTTGGTCAGTGTCGCCAGCATCAACGAACACGGCGACATGGTATACTATTGTGACGAAGATATCCGCTATGCGGAGTGTTCTGTGTTGGACCAGCTGGTCATGACCGTGCCCGCCGAGGACCCGTTGATGGGCACCGTGGCCTGTCTGGTCGCCGCGGAGCACAAGGGTCTGTACCTGCTGGGAGAGGAGGTTGGTATGCCGGCCGAGCTCGTGGGCGTGGTCAGGGAATACGTCAATCCAGCCTGCCACGAGCCGCTGGAGGCTGGTGTGTGGAAGTCTTGCGACGGTTTCTTCAAAGAGCGCCTGTGCAAGAACATGTCCTTGCCCCCCCTTCTTGTGCCCGGTGTTGGCCCGTGTGACCCATGGCAGGGCGAATGGAATATCGCGGACAAAACGCCTCAGCCTGAAACTGAACATGACATGCGGGTATACCGGAGGCTAGTTGTCTCCATCCGCAAGTTAAAGGACAAGTACTGGAAGGAAAAGTAGGAGGAAGTAAACAGGCGTCTCCTCGGGTTCTTCCAAAGAGTCCGGGCACTACTGGCCGAGCAGTAAGAAAATAATTAAACTGTTTTTTTCCTCTGGTTCTATTAATTACGAAATGTTAGCAGTCTGTCCTACCTGTGGCGCCTGCTTTTTCGAAGGCCAGCTATATTGGTCAGGGACCGGGAAAAGAGGCGACCCCAAGGACCTGGCCTCGCTCGTCTGCAGGCCCTATGGCGACGGCGCCTGCATCAACCCCGCGCGAGACGTCCCCGGCGGAGACACCTGGACGGAGCGGATGCGCTTCGTGGACAATTTCCTAGACGAGATTCTGTAAAATAACTAAAACTTTTTTTTTTCTTGTCGAGTTAGTAAACTAAATGGACTCTGGCCGGGGAAACAAGCGCCGCCGGCTCGATGGCTCGACTGACTCTTTTGTGCTGCCGGGGGCCGGACAGAACGGCGACGTCCTCGTGGACGGCGACGGGGGCGTGAGATGGGCGAGTGACGGCGCGCCGGGCCTTAGCAGTCACTTGACAGACTACGCCAACCCTCACCAAGTCACGGCCGCCCAAGTCGGAGCTCCTACTACTACCGCCTTCGCCTCACACACGACGAACTACAACAACCCCCACCAAGTGTCGCTCGCGAATCTCGTGAACTCGTCGACGCTCAAGCTCACGGGGGCAGGCGGCGACAGCACGCTTTCCGCTCCGCATTCTGGTTCTTCTTCGCTCAGGCTGCCGACCGCTCTACCAAGCAGCACGTCACTAGTGACTATCGGCGCCAGTGGCCAGCTCAGTCACACACAGCAACCGACGACCGAAGTGACAGGACCAGTCTGGCCGACCGCCTACAGCAGCTGGACAACCGTTTCAAACACTTTGGCGACCGCGAATTCGTGGACCCTGTCGTCTTCTACCTCAAACGCCAACTCCGACTACCGGGTAGACAGGATTGTGCTGAACGACGCCTTTTCTTACTGGGCCTCCGGTTTTAACACGTATGTCAACGGCGTAGGCAGCGAGTGGGTTAAGATATTCAACCCTCGCAAGCACCGCCTGTCCTCTATTGCCCTATGGAACGCGAATAACCTCACCGGTAATCTGGCACCCAAGCAGGTGTTGCTCCAGGGCTCCGATAACGACACAACCTATGTCGACCTGAACCGTTTTACCGGTCTGGCAGGGGGCTGGTACACCCTGAACACTCTGACCCCTTCTGCTGGCAACAGCGCTTACAAGTACCACAAGCTCGTGTTCGAGCAGCTTCAAGCCGTCGTGACTTCCAGCTGCCAGATCGGTGGCCTTGTGCCGACGTTCGTGCCAGAGTCCGCCTCGCTCACTCTCGCTGCCAGCACCGCGACCAACACTGGCTTCCTGACCGCACTGACAATGGACACAGACCCTCCCGCGGCGACGTCGCTGGTGTCGCTAACACCGGCCGGGGCGCTGGGTGCTTCGTCGCTAAAGATACCGAGTTCGCTGCCTGGCAGCACTTCGTTAGTGACAGTGGACTCGGGAGGCCAGCTCGCGACAGGGCGGCCAGCTCACTGTCTCTCAGCGGGGCGGGAGGCACCAGCACGCTTTCCGCCCCGGCTTCTGGATCCTCTGCACTCAATCTACCGACCGCCCTGCCCGGTAGCACTGCGTTAGTGACCCTTGACTCCAGCGGCCAGCTAGCGACAGGGGCGGCCAGCTCGTTATTCACTCAGTTAGCCCCCGCGCCGGCCCAGACCGCCGTTCTGAGCCTGACTTCTGCAGGGCAGATGGTGCCCCAGAGCACTTCCACCACGGTCGTGACTTCTGGCTCGGTGGCGCTGCCGACCTGGACTTCGTCCTTGAATTGCTATTTTTGCCCCATTAGTTGATGCTAATGCCGATGATAGCACCCCAGAATATGTAATTCCCGCATTTGCCGTAATCAATCCTTTTGTCCATAAAGTCCCATTGAGTCCATTCAACGACATCAACAATTGCTCCGCTGAATTCTCCCATACAAAACCCATTTTAGAATCATTAGCAACCCTAAACCGAAAACTATGCGAACTAAAATCATTTCCAGAAACCGCCAAACCATTTGCCAAACTTCTAGTGTTTCCACCTCCGCCAGATGCTGCATAAATCCCCCAACTCGTATTAGTCGTATCCCATAGAAATATTCCTTTTGCATTTGTTCCGTCTGTTATTCCCTGAACTCCTATTTTCGCTCCACTGGCATTCGTTACTGATGTTAGTGTGCCAGTATATGTAATCCCCGCACTCGCAGTTAATAATCCTGCTGTGCTTACATTCATCGCCTCAGACCATGTTATATTGCTTCCTGCTGTTATTCCTGATTTATAGTTAAAAGCAAGTTTGTTTGAGTTTTTGTATATTTGAAAGTTTGAACCAGAATTACTTGATTTCCAGTTTGAGCCGTCATAATAAGCATCAAAACTTACGCCTACATTGTCGTGTGTCCAGTTCAATAATTGAAATGTTGGATAAGCATCCGCCATTGTTATTGCTTGTAAGTGTGCTCCTCCGATATTTGAAGCCGTTCCATATAATTCTAAACCACCTGTCGTCCCTGCGCCTTTCGTTGTATTGCCTATGATTATTGGTTTGCCTGATGCTGTTGTTATTTTGTCGCTCGTTGTTAATGTTGTTGTAGTCATACCAGCAGTTGCCGTTAATGTAGTTCCCGTTATTGTTCCACCATTTGTTATGTTATTTGAGTTCATATCCAAAGCACCATAAAATCGCATACCGCCAGCATTGTTAAAACGGACAATGTCAGACGAAGCACTTTTATTGTCCAAAAGTTTTGAAATATAAAGTCCCGCCCCTTTTACATCAGATGCTACATTCGTAAATACATAACCTCGTTGGTCTGCGGTTCCACTTGTAGCAGTATTTAGAGTAAATAAGAAATACTGATAATCTCCTGATGTCTGTGAAAAGAATATATCACCTCCATTTTGGTTTAATATCCTCGCCCCATTATATGTTATATTTCCACCATTAGTGATAGTTTGATTATTAAAATCGGCATTGTTCGTTAAAGTTAGATATTTTATCACAGTGCTCGCCCCATTAAATGTTTTACTTCCTGTTATGGTTTGGTCTCCTGTTAGTTTTACATTTCGCCCGTCCAATGTGTCCGCATACCCTTTTGTCGCTCCGTCCGTCGCTAATGTCGGAGTTCCAAGGTTGGCTATTTTGCTACTATTACAATCTAGCCCCGAAGCATTTACCCAACCGACGATTGCCCCGTCAATAATAAAACTTATTTTTTTCGCAGAAATGTCAAAGTTGTAATATGTTGCAGTTTTCATATCCAAAGAAGCAATTGACCCGATATTACTGGTAGAATTGAAAACGATAAATGTACCCTTTGTTGTTGAATTGATTGAATTTCCTGTTATTTCAACACCACTGCTATATGTCTTAATTCCTGCTATGGTTTGGTTTCCTGTTAGTTTCACATTTTGCCCGTCTAATGTATCCACATAACTTTTCTTTGCTCCGTCCGTTGTTGCTGATGGTGTTGCTAAGTTTGTTATTTTGTTGTTATTCAAACTTAATGTTGTTCCAGTTGCGGTTATAATTAAAGTATTACCCGAATATAACTCTACATACGAACCAGTTATTTGTATCGGATACCAAGTCGCTGTTGCTGTTTTTTGTGCGGCAATCATTCCTATTTTTGTATCAAATGCTATGCCGATGCCGTCAAAAGTAGTAGGATTGGACGAACCACTTACTTCTAAAGTTGATGTAAATTTTTTATTCCCCGCTATGGTTTGGTCTCCTGTTAGTTTAACGACAGAATTGTCAAGAGTAGAAACATCCACGCCATCAACAAGATTAACATTTGTTATGCTTTGGCTTTTCATATCAATCCCCGCACTAGCATTTATTATACTGCTAAATGTCTTAATACCCGCTATGGTTTGGTCTCCTGTTAGTTTAACCACCGAAGTATCAGGAACAGAAACATCAACACCATCAACCAGATTTACATTTGTTATGCTTTGCCCTCCCATATTTAATCCCGCGTTTGCCGTTATTAATCCACTCGCCGTTATTGCTTTCGCGGTTAATAAACCTGCTGTGTCAATTTCCAGAGCAGTATCCCATGGAACAACATCCCCAATGATGCTCCCAATACCATACAAAAATCTAAATTTATCATTAACTTTCGCGATCGCAAAACTTGAAGTCGCATAACTAGATTCCCATCCGTTAGAGTCCATATAAGCATCAAAGGCCATACCCACACTACCATGTCCTAAATTGACTAACGAAAAAGTATGATAAATGTCTTCTGATGTAATTGCTTGCATGTGCGCACCACCAGTTCGGTCGCCATAATTACCATACAATTCCAATCCACCAGTCGCACCTATTCCTTTTGTTGATCTACCTACGATTATCGGTTTCCCATACCATGTTGATATTTTATCCACTAAATCCTTATTCCCCGTTATTGTTTGGTTTCCTGTTAGTTTAACCACCGAAGTATCAAGAACAGAAACATCAACACCATCAACAAGATTGACATTTGTTATGCTTTGCCCTCCCATGTTTAATGTTCCCGTCATATTGAAAGCACCATCTAATCTCAGATAAGGTGATGTTGTATTTCTCCATTGCCCTGTGCTGTAAATAAGCAATTGATTGCTGTTGGGCGTGCCCGTTATGACTACATCCGTTAATTTATCTAATTCAAAGTCGCTTATATAACTTGAAGTTAATGTAGCAAATGAAGTATTGCCTAACCCATCTGTTTTTAATACTTGATTAGCCGTGCCATCCGCTATTGGTAAATCGTATTCGTTATTAATTGACACATAACCAGTATCAGATATCAACAAAGAAGAGTTATTATTTCGCGATGATATTGTTATGTCGTCAGTCCTTGCTTGTATTGAGTTTGCTTCAATATGATCTCCATATAATACACCATCAACTTCTAAATCCTCGTCTATTATCACAGAGCCGTAATAGTGATATGCCCACGGATTGCCTAAATGATTCATATTTTAATTCTATTATTTTACATCCAATCTTATAATATAAGATATATATATAGTCTTAAAAAAATGAATATATTCGGCCGATCGCAAGAACAGCAGTCAATTGATACGAAAACTATCGCAATCACTGCTACCCCGACATTAACAAGAAACATTCAAAATGCTTATGTTGGCCTTGATCTTAGGTCGTGGATGGAAAGTTCCACATTCACCACACTTTGCACTGGCGGTTATGGTAGCAAAACAATATCTAATTTAGGATATGGTTATTTCATTAAAGTTGCTTTTCGCGGGTCTTTGAATTTGCCCGCCCCGTCTGGAATAGGAACCTTTCAGTTTTGGTTTCATAAAACGGACGGAACCAATGTTGATGACTTTGACAGCGAAGTGCTAAATTATACAACCGCCATTGAGTATAAGTCTTTTGATTGTGTATGGCTAAGTCAAAGATACGGAGTCCAAATGAAAATGATATGGTTAATGACTTGTCCAAATCCCGCTGATACCACCAATAATACAACAATACGAATTTCTGGAAATACGACTAATGAGGTTTTATTGACATATGCGACAGATGCTCCAATAACATTGGAAGTATATTATAAAACGGCATCTGCGGATTATGTATCTTTAAACCATCATATTTTAATATTGATGTGATGAGAGACATAGCACTAACTGCCTCTTACACATGAAACCTGTCATACATATCTTTTAATGTCGTGAGTTTGCCCTCGTCTTGAGATAAGACATCGCGGAAAAAGTCTTATAATCTAACTTACCATATTTAAGAATGGGGCGTTGGTCTGGTGGTATGTGTGCGTATCTACTCTCGTGCCATTTATTCATATCCTCCTGCATTATGGTGCGGTCTTCCACTTTCATATACAAGAAGTTAAACGGGTCTTTTTGATACTTTCAAATGTGCCGTTATTATTTCATAGCAACTATACCCGCTCTCGGGCGGATTCCGCTTTGCTTTAATCGGTGTTTTCTTTTCCCTAACTGGCGCAGGTTCCTCTTTTGCTTCTAAAACTGGCATTTCTTTTTTCGCCAATTCTTCTCCTACGTTGGCCTTGATTTCAGTAATACCAGTTTCCTTCAAATCACTTTCTTTAAAAGGCGTAAATTCTTCTGGTTCGTCATTAAAAACGACGTTCTTCAATGTATCAACGGGGGGCAATACAACTTCAACATTATCACTCTGCGGGGGTTGTTCGGGTCGGTATTTTTCGTAAAATGCGACAATTTCAGTTTTGAGCGATTTACTTGTTGGCAGTTTTATGTCGCTACTTAAATGAGTCCATTTTTCTATTTGGCTCAGATACTCTCCTTTGGTTGATGGCATGCTATATATAAGCACAACAAAAAAATCTGTTTTATATTATTTGTATCTTTGTTTTCATTATTGAAAACAATAATATTACACCCAAAAGACATCATCATCCTCTTCATTAACTCCCGATCCAAAATTGAAGTCGTATTCGTCGTCCTTTATATACTCGCGTATCTTGTCTCGGATTGTGCTGACATTTATTGTAAATCTGTATTTTTTGTTGTTTTTTCCTCCGCTTTGTTTGGGTTTATCTATGCCTACATGCTTCAGTTGGGTGAAGAAGGCTCCTTTATGATAAGATATTCCCTGTTCTGAGCACCACTCCCTGTATCTTTCGCATAGATGCACCGATTCCACTTTCATATCTTTGCTTTCAACTTTGTCAAATTTTGCTTCAATGGTGTCAATCATAAACTTAATAGCCTTGGGGAGGTTGGCCATTTTCTGCTCCGTCTTGTATTTTGTTTTAAATGCGGTCATAACACTTATTTCTTCGTATTGTCTAGTGGCGAAGTATTCAAAGGCACATCTGATAAAGTCATCGTCGTTTATTTCATCTAGAATTTTGGCGAAATATACTTTATCGTCCGCGTGCTTCCCGCTTATTTTGTGGAGTGAATACCGCCTGTCGCTTCCTTCTATGTATAACGTGTTTTCGTTATTCGTGTAAAACCAGTATCTGGCGAAATGTTTTACTTTGTATTGCTTGCTTCCCTTAGGCTCTATTATTTCGTCTTTTTGGTCAATTTGACTTTTTAAGCGGTCGCTCATCGTAAAAGCACCGCCTTTCTCGGGCAGTTCTTCAAACACTTTCAATATCTTGTTCGCATATGCGACATTGAATTTTTCCATGTATCTGCTAAAGTCTTTGATGACATGATTTTGCGTTCCCAACAACCTCTCCATAAATTTGCTCATTATGCCTTTTCCAGTTCCTTGGACTGAGTAAAACAAATGACCAATACCTCTATTTACATTTGGTTTCTGTATCATGTCCGCGACACTATCCAAAAAGTTGTCTAACTCGCCCTGACCTTCCGTGAAAAAGTCAGTTTTTAGATGTTTATATAAGCCACTCTCTTCAAAATTGTATTTTGTTTTTACACTTTCAAATGGAATATTATCCATAGGAAACCCCATAAACAAAATTAGTTTGTTAGAATATACTGGGGGTATCCCCACTCGCTTCAAATACGGGTAAAACATGAAGTCGTCATATCGTTTAATTTTCCGCTTTTGCATCATGTCTTTTGCGTATCCAGTTGAAAACTGATTGCCATTTCCAAAGTGTTGATACAGCCATTGTTTTGCCCGCGAGTCGTGTTTGTCTCCTTTCAATTCTTCAATGTATTCTGGATTCCGCACAAAACATTCAAAACTTAATGCGGACATCATTGCGCCTGCTTCTGCTTGTACATAATATTCGGATCGGTCTCCTGTCTCTTCGTCAATGTCTAGATTTAAAGTCATCACGACTTGACCGCCTCCCCTTGATACTATGATTATACAACTGCGCCATTCTTCCAGTCTTTCAAGGCTCGCCTCATTCTCTCTATAGTGTTGAATATATACGTTATCCATATCTCCAAAGTATTTAAGGCTGAGAGTTTGATAAGGCTCAATAATTGCATTTTCTGGAAAGGTTAGACCTTCATTCATTTCTTTTAATTTAAGAGCCATGTCTATCCCTAATTTCTCCTTAATGACCTTTGAACAACTTTCCAGATCGTAGTCCTTCTTTTCTAGAATCAGGCCGTCAAAGCATAAAACACACATAACAGGATTTCCAAAATAATCTAGCATAACTTGTAGAATTTTGTTTTCAAAGTCGCATAACAATGTATTCATATAACTGGCCTCGTGGTTGAAGTCTTCGCCTCTGTTAATCCGCCTCTGCTTAACTTTTTCAAATTCTTTAATGTCTGCCCCCGCAAACTTTCCATGTAGGGCTTTCATTTCTTGTTTGAAGGCGGTTAGAAACCTCGTCTTTTTCGCGACTGCGTTGTAATCCTTTTCGCCTCCATTTAGGACGGATAGGATAATCTGTTTTGCCTTGTCTCTGTCAATCGTCTCGTTTTTGCTCGTGAGATCGGCTATTACCTTCTCTCTATTTTTCACATACGATCGCAGATATTTCACTTCAAAGTTAAATATCGCACATAAATGTAGTAGTATGACTGGATGCGCATTTACCATATCAATATCTACATAGTAATCGCGGGCGATAGTATGCCTTATCTCGCGCGGTATGTTTTGGAGAGATAATGAGCCTACAGCATTAAATCTACCTTTGCCCCCATTTTGCCGATACACTACAGAGACTTTATTATTGAATACTTTTTGAATATATTTTTTTAGCAGTGTTATAGGACTTCCGTCTTTGAAACATTTCTCTCGCAGTTGGCTTTTTAAGTCATCAAATTTGTTAATAATATAGGATAGTTTGTTCCCATCAAACAACTCCTCTTTGTTAATAAACTGAGTGCGGGTTGCCTCATCAACATCCATCTATAATAAGGTTATAAAACTTTTTTGTGTGGTCGTAAATTATATGTAGTATTCTTATAGATACTATATATAAGAAATATATTTATCTTGGCTTTAAATGGAAATTATATATAAAATAGTCCGCCACTAAGGGGCATTTGGGACAAAAAAACATTTAGAAGGGGCAGTATATACATTTCAAATTTTTTCACTCTTTGAAATATGACCTTTTGATCTATTATGTATAGTTAGAGCCGTCTCGCTTACTCCTGTAAAACTACATGCCTCACAATAATATTTTTTACTTTCTCTTATTTTGTCAAATTCTTCTTTTTTCTTTCTCAACAAAACATCCTTGTTTTTGTCGTAATATAATTTTTGGCGTGCTTTGATTTGTTCTTTTTTTATATCATAATATTTTTTGTGATATTCTTCAAAGTATTTTTTATTATTTTCCAGTCGTTTCTTTTCTTCATCGTTTTTAAAAACTCGTTCTTCAAATCTAATCCATTCTCTGTCTTCATTTGTGGTTCCCGCTCCTTTTGCAGTGTTTATATTCAGTGTTGGTTTTAGTTCGCATATATATTTTTGTTCTAATTCTCTCTGTCTATCAATGTTATGGTTTTCTGCTGTCTCTTCATAAATCAAAACACATTTAAAATTTTCAATCCCCTTGTTGTTCATATGATTATATAACTTTCTATTAACGCCTCTCTTAGCGAGCGATTTATGGTGGCTAAGTCTGGCATATAAATGTTGTTGCAGAGTGCTACCTATGTAAAATTCTTTGTCATTTTCATCTACGGCATTAAACAATTTATAAACTTTGTAAGTCTTTGTTTTTTCTTTCATAATTTTTTCTTCTTGTGCTTCTCGTAATACTTCTTGCTTGCTCTTCTGTACATTTCTGGTTTTCTTTTTGCGCATTCTCTCTGAGACTTTTTACGAGCATCCACTATGTGCTTAATATGTCTTAATCTCTCTTAGTGTGCTTAGTTTGTTGATTTTTAGAAAACCTTCGTCGGTTTTTACAAGGGTTGGACACTTTTTTCTATATGTCTAATGTTGGTTTTATACATTTTAACGGCTTGTTTTATACTATTCGGTTGGACCTGTCTATCCAACATAAATGATCATATACATATATATTATATAGGATATTTAGTATGTGTAATCATGCGTTGTGA
>WBZZ01001004.1:85000-100000 GCA_019918135.1 Paulinella micropora | reverse complement strand
TGTCTTTAGGACAGTCAGTCAATTGACATTTGACAAGACAATAAGCAATCCTATGGTCGGGGGAGAGGCAGTTCCAACACAAGCCTTTCTCTCCCCCTTCCTGAGTACTAGCTCCTGTTTGAGGCAGCTTGGGGTTCTTTCTACTCTTAGTTGACCCTACCAGGTTGATAGTGATAGGATCAGACTTAGAGCTCCCGGAACCGTATAGCTTACGTAACTTACCCTGAGAGACATGAGCTTGAGCAAGTTGCTCTATGACCTTTAGGAAGTCATCTAGGTTCTGTCTCTGATCAGGAAGTAATGCTTGCCATGTATTTTGATGGTACCTCTTGAAAGGTTGCATGGTGCTTGAGCTTCCTCATGATCATATCTGTCTTCATGATCTCAGGAATCACGCCCATCAACTTCTCCTGCTTTTTCAACGAGGCGCTGGCCTCTGACACTTCAAATTTGCGTTCCCCCAGGAACGACATTTTTCGAAGTGCCAAGGCATTGCCCAAGCCGCCGCTGTGCTTGGGGAGCTTGGCAAGCAGGGGAAAGCCATGGAACAGCATGGAAATCCAAACGTGCAGTGATTTGGCGTGTTGCGAGACGTATTGTTGTGTTGTCATCACTTGGTTTTTTTTCAGGCAGGTGTCATATGTGCCTCAGTCGGAAATCGACTTTTTTGGCTTAAGGCATCGGCGGTCGAGCTTATTTTGATGTGTTTTATGTGTTTTCCACTAGATCCAAGGCTGTCCCCTGGTTGGCATGCTCTAGAAACGCTGCAGTGCCTCGGCGCTGGCCTTACACTTCAAATTTGCGTTCCCCCAGGAACGACATTTTTTGAAGTGCAAAGCCATGGCCCGAGGCCCCGCGGTGCTTGGGAGGCCTGGCAAGCAGGGGAAAGCTATGGAACAGCATGAAAATCGAAATGGGCAGTGATTCGGTGTGTTTACGAGACGTATTTTTGTGTTGTCGTCACTTGTCTTCTTTCGGGCCTGTATCATATGCGCCACAGTCGGCCGTCACCTTTTTTACCCAAGTCAGTGAGTATAAATGTGTGATACATGTGTGAATTGTTGCTTTTTTGTGTTGTTGCGTTGTCCCATTGCTCGCCTGGGTATACAGGGCCTCCTCCCACCTTTCATTCCATGCCGGACACACTTGACATTTTTTCCCACTCCGCCCAGGGGAGGGAATAAATTTCGAAGTGTCCAAGGCATGGCCCGAGGCTGGGAGGAGGCTGTCGAGCCTGCAAATGATAGTAAAACATCATGTCACCATGATCTTTCAAAAAAATATGAATTTGGACATTTTTGAAAAAAAATTAGATCCGGACTTCGACTTTAAGTATGCTCATTCATGCCGTCAAGGAGTGTTTTTATGAAAAAAAATTGAAGTCAAGTGGGGAAATAAGTTTTTAAACTTTATTATTAATAAATATTGTATAGAAACATCAGACAGGTTGCATTAATAAGAAAATGCCTGCAAATTTGATCTCTCATTTTTCATTGTTAGTAAGGAGTAGGGACTTCTCATATTATGGGTGTTTCCGTGGGAGGTCCGTTTCCGGGTTGAGGATAGGAAACTAAGACTGATGTCTTCCACGACCATATTTAATAATGTCCTGTCCCAGTATGAGTTGAGCATCCATCATCTTTAGGTCGGGTTTACCCAACACGATGGTGCCTGGGAAGTCCGGGACTACCAAGACATGTATGGTGTAAGACATCCCGGATGGGAATTCGACTGTCAACTGCACGCGTCCTATTATCGCGCTCCGTTCGTCATTGGCACCCCAGATGAACCCGAGTGGGCCTGTCTTAGTAAAGTCGAACAGTCGTCCATATTTGTCTATGAAACGCCGTCCCGCAAACGATATCTGTGTCATGCTATCGTTGCCGGTGTCAGGTGGCCGTTGAGTTCTTTCCAGTATAGCCTGGTGTAACTCATGTCCCGTGCCTCCGCTGGCGGGAGGTCTATCGGCTCGGCTCGGGTTGTTAGGGCCTGCTTCAACTCCGTCTCGGCAAACTGTCGCGCTTGTGACCGCGCCGTTGCTCCGAGTCGGTCAGAGTCGTGCAGTGGAGTTAGCCACATTTGGCGTATTACCGCCGGGGTAATGGCTTTATCGCAATCTGTGGTGGGCAGAACCATGGTGGTTGCCACTTGGAAGGCTGATGGGGTGTAATCGACCGGCGATGGTCTGGTAGCCTTGTCGTCGATTCGTGGTATGTGTGGGTGATTTATCGCGGATCTAATGACCGTGCCCCTTGTTAATCTAGCACGCCGGCCCAATAGTGTTGACCGTGCGGGTGTGCCACGTAAGTGTGCCTCTGCATTCATTTTACTGACCTTATTCACAAAAGGAGCGGGACCCCGGTGTTTCTACCTGCCGGACACTGGTGGATCCCGCATGTATTACGCGGGTGTCCGGGTGCTTGTTGGATGCCCCATAGTCACATGGACTTGATGTGTTTGTGCCAGGATCAACGGCAAGCGTCGCCTTTGCGACGGTGTCTTCGGGTATACGTAAGGGATTGAGTAAACCGAACTTTATGGGAAGGTCAGCGACCGTGGCCGGCTCGTTCGGCTCACGCTCCCGACGGTTGTCGTCGCTACCCATCACTATATCCTTATCATCGTCTCAACGCTATCGTCTACCGGTGAGGACGTAGCCCCTATTGGACTGTACATGGTGTCGCCCTGTGATTGGGCTGGCCCGGGGGAGTGAGAGTCTGAACCAATGGGCTTGGCTGCTCTGTGGCTGTCCCCGTGGTGGGCGCTCCCGGCTGGCGGTCAGTACGCGGTGTTGTTGTCTCGCTCGGGTGCACGCCGCGCGCTCCCGAGAGCAAAACTTCGCGCGCTGCGCGCGTGGGTATCGATGGGTTGGACAGTCTAAGATTAGTTCTTCTTGGCCCTCTTTCCCTTTCCCTTCGCTGACGCTTTGATGCCTGCATTAAGCATAAGGGCTTCTGAGCTTTTCGGGAGTGTGTATGTATGCGTATTACCGATCAGGTTTTCCTTCCCGGGCATGTAGCATGCCGCCTTGTCGTACTTCCTGCCCACGGCCTTGTATCGGGCAACGCGGGCCTTAGCCTCGGCGTCGTACACGGGCAACCAGGTCGGGTCGTGCCCCGGCTGGAGGAAGAACGTTGTGCCGTCAGGGTTGACATCAGGGATGCGTATGCCCTCGTTGGGGTTGTCCTTGGGGTTCGGGACATATTCACCATCCCGTGACCTTAGACCTCCGAATGTGCCACCTGCGGATGTACCACTTCAGTGGCTCCACACGGTCGGCGCCCCGTGGTTGGACCCATAGCCTTGGATCGTCCAGAGGGTTGAATGCGATCGAGTGTAACCCATAATCACAACATTGCGCGCATGGATGCTTGTGATATGGCCCCACGGTGGCCTCGTTAAAGAGCCCGAAAGTGCAATGGTATAGGCCCGGGTCGATCGGGAAGTTGGCCAACACCGACCAATTCGTACGCGCCACACCATCAACAGGGGTACTACAATCCTCAGCAGTACTACCAACCACAATCCTCGGGCTTCATGTCCCCACCACCGATGTTGCCACCTCCGGCTCAATGGGGAGGGAACACGTCGGATGGTAAGTCGGGCAAGCGTAAGCATGGCGATGGGGGTGGATCAAAGTACACGTACTACACCCGGAGTTGCCGAGTTGGACGCCCCCCTGTATGGGAGAGACTCTGAGGGCGGCGGCAGTGTATATTGAGTGCCGGATGAGCTGGATGAGCTAGATGACGGTCCGGGTGAGCTTGGCCACGATCGACGTTGCTGTGACCAGCTCCCGCCAGTCACGAAGGTCCACCCGTCAAAGCTTTGGCCCGCTTTGGCTTGGTGGTCCTCGAGGGTGCTCCCGGTGGTCGTCATTGCTCGTAGCAAGACTTCCGCCCTCCCGTCTTGCTCTTCTCGGTTGGTGGTAAAGATGGCAGCAATAAATGTGCTGTCCACCCACTGAGCAACCTCACACATACGGTCGGTTCGGAACCGCTGGATTTGAAAGGTTGTGCTGTCCAGGTCCTGCGCTTTCGCGAGAACGTTGCGGACGTACGCTTCCCCATCCGTTCGCCCTGTTTGGGGGAGCTGCTTTTACAATTCCACTCAGAACCGCCATGAGTAGGGAGGCCAAGTCGGATTTGACCAAGGATGTCAAGAGCTTTTGGGGTAGGTCAAGAATGGTGGTGTAGGCAACATTGTCCTCCCATATCCGTCTTGCCGCGTCCTGGACTAAGTCCTCTGCGACTCTTGGGTATGTAATGAAGCCCCACCTGCCGCCACCACAAATCGTCTAAGCATTTAGTGGTGCATCTGTGTGGGCGTGAGCTTACCTTCCCCAAGGAACTTTTCTGCTTTCGCCTCCCAATTGGGCCATTCTATGGCTAGCAACGTCTGTGACGGCCAGCTGCCCTCAAGGTTGTTGAGCAATGTTTGGCATCAGCGATTTCAAGGCTGAAATTGCCACATGGCGGTCCAGAGCCGCATAGGCCATCAGGAGCTTAATATAATAAGTCCCTCACGGAAGGGCAGCCTCGCTGACTGGCTATGTTGGGCATAATCGAAATTGACCTGCTCTTTAAGAGCTCGCAAGGCTGATTCCACCCTTTTCATGCTGGTTTCATCGACTTTTGCTTTCCCGGATGTTCGGTGGTCGAGGTGGGAGTCGCTGTCTAAGGAGGGCTCCCTGGTCTCGCCCCATCTCTTTGCCATCTTACGGAAGGTTATGATGGTGCTACCTTCCGGCACGGTAGCCCCTCTGTCCCCCGCGACGACATGCACGGCGATGTTAATCCGTAGGCAGTCCGAGATGGCCTGCAGGATTAGGTCGACCACCGTAAGGTAATTGGACAAATGGAGCAATACGGCGGGGTGCGGTACAGTCGGGAAAGTGACCGCTGGGTCCCCGGTGCCGTCAAATGGTACTCCATTACAGGATCGGATCCTCAGCCATAAATAGGTGTTCAGGGATTGCCCCGAAAGGATCACTATCGGAAGTCCGGGATTCTGCCGCCTCGAGGAAGGTTACAAGGTCGACATAGGCTGGGGAGGATTGCGGAATGATTGCATCTCGCCAATGCATTCGTTCCATCATAGTTCTATCCGGACCCACATTTTGAGGATGTTTTGTAGGCCTTCAAGGGTGACCATTGTCAACGTTTTGAGATTGGCTAGGAGGAGGGTGAGGTAGCCAGGGTCTGGCCAAAAGATGGTTTCCGCCCCACCGACATCCGCAGCTGGTACGGCTGCAGTGAGAGCTGGGTGCTCACTGGTGTATTTATGGCAGTGGAGGGTTTGCTGGAGGCGTGGTATGTGTTGGTGGTACGATGTCCAGGCCTCATCGAGAAGCCTGTCTCGGAAGATACATACGTCCTCCCAAAGTCGGACTAAGTCAGGGAGGGTTTTGTTCCCATGAATCCCCCTCCGACGTTGGAACTTATTCCCAACACCCTCTCCTTCCCATCCAGGACCATAGTACTCCTCCTCCACTGAGCTCCATCCCCATACAGGTTGTTGGGGATGTGAGGGTAGTCCTCTGGGAATGCAAGCTGTTGTGTTACATCTACTGGAGAGGTAGGCCAACCAGTGTCCCACCAAGTCCTGGCTGGCCTGGGGTACGGGAACACAATGGGATGGTGACCCTTTGGTGTGAGCCACTATTGTCCCTCCATGGAAGGTGGGATGGTGGCCGCACTTTTCGTGTCTCGGCTTGGCCCTGGGGTATGGGAGGAACCAGACCCAGAGCTTGCGTCGCCAGACAAGTCGGTAGTGTCAAGTGATGACATATCAGAAGCTGTTGTGGGGGACTCCCACGTGCCTGCCATTGTCAAAAGGCCCTGACAAGAAAATTATTTTTTTTCGTAAGTCGTTTGCTGTTGTTCGTCTCGTTGGAGCTCACAGCAAATTATTTTTGAGCAAGACGTTTGCTGATGTCAGTCTTGTTGTTAGCAGCAGCAAATTATTTTTGTGCAAGACGTTTGCTGTTGTCCTTCTTGGTATGAGCAGCGTGTAGTTGGGTTCGGTTTGTGTTCGATTCCTTCATTATTATTATTTTCAAGTGTGTATAAGCAAGGTGCAGTTATGTAAATAGAGATGAGAGGCAACTCACCCCCCCCTCGGATGGGTGAAGCTCACGCCTTGCTTGCCAATTGCCAGTTGTAGTTGAACTGGGGCGCCCTATAGGCACAAACACGACTTCGTGAGCTGAGGGATGGTGTGGCAACGATACTTCTGAATTGGTCAGAAGTCAAGGCCCCTTTTCCAAATGGGAGGGTAAAAGGTTTTTGTGAGCCTTGGGCTCGAGCCTTGAACTCGTTTGGCCCCTTTGTTGGGTGTCTAGCCCCTTGTGGGGCTCCTTGTGACCCTTGGTCAGCTATAGAAGTTCTGTGTATGTGTGGGTGGGATTCGAACCGACCGAGTGCTTAGGAGATGGTGATTCCCTGAGGCTCTACTAGGGAAACGCTGCTTTAGAATTCACCTTCTGACCCTCCTTGACCTGTTTGTTGTAGGTGGCCATGGGTGGGCTGGGTGATGAGTGTGTAGGTAGGAGAGTGGTTTGCTGTTGTAATTTTCGGACGAAATTGGAATCGTCAAAAACAAGCAAACAAATCGTCTTTATCGCAATATGAAGATACATATACGTATATGTCAACGTCAATACACTAATGTATGTTCAACACAGTGTCACGAGCACAACCAAGTAAACGGACGAGATGTTGACAAGCATAACGAACAAACTAGTACAAAATATAACGAAATGAGCAAGTGAGCTATCCTACGTCTGCAGTGGAGTTCGGCAATATAGCAACACATAAGCACAACAAACAAACTTCCTCACATATGCGTATGTCTCCTCCGCCAAATAATAACTCACACATACTCGCAGCAACAGCCACGACGATAAAGCAATTCATACTCACAAACTGCCCAAAGCAAACACGTATGAAAATATGAACACACACAAACAGGTATCTCCCCTTAACTCCTTATCCATTAATGTATGTAATAGAGAAGGAAATAAACTGAGCAATACAAAAGGGTCTAAGAGTCCTTGCCACACATCAGCAAGACCGAGAGAAAGGAGAGAAGAGAGAGAGAAGAGCAACACTTGAACTGTCCGGTCCCAAAGGAACAAAACAAAAACAATTTTCTATGTCGTACGTTGATCTCCCCCTACGTCCAGAACTGTCACAGCAAACAGCGACTGGCAGTCCTCCTGCTTCCCAAACTCAACCAAAGCCCCGCCAAAACACGAGCAACAGAAAAGAAAGGAATCTCCTTACTTCCCCCTTCCTTTGCTTACCAAGCCAAAGCTTAAAGTCCTCATGTCACGACCGACATCAACAGTTACAAGTAAAACTTAAAGTTCAACCGTCACCAAAAACGAAGGCTGCTCACCAAAGGCATGCATAAACCTTGCCAACACCGACTGCAAATAATTATACTGAAAAACACCTGCTAAAACTTAACCACAGTCCATTATCAACTACATTTTCCTTTCGCTTTCCCAAAGTCCAACAATGTCCAACTAAGTCCTTTAAAGGTCCAACCACTGCACCAAAAACACAGAAAACGATGCCCACGATGTCCCTAAACTGCTGCACTGCTCGAACTGCCACAGCACACACCACAGAGCACGCTAAGAACGAAAACAGCGAACAGTACCATCTGTTGCATATCAAACTTTTGGAAAAAAAAGTCAGGAACCACAGGTAAATTTGTCAACAATTTTGCCAACATGGCAACTGAACAAGTCTTTGTGCCAACATGCACTCCCTTATTTTCCTTAAACATTATTACAGAATGATTGTCCAGGTGTCGCCCTTGATGAGGGGCTACAACACCTTGACTTGCAGCGGTCCTTCTGACCATCATGCTGCCTTTATCTTTACGGTGGGAATCATTTTCTTTCCGACCGTCACTCTAACGTCCAGGTGTTGAAGTTCCCGGACTGCAATCAGACTCCCACCTCTAGGAATAGTCCTAGACGGAGCACGAGACCCCTCGACTAGCCATCCGATTGCACGTAATGACAGCCCTAGGTCTCCTACGATGAAGACCACTCGAAGCTTCTTCTCCACCGCCTAACTTCACACACTTACTGCAGTTTGCCATTTGACTGAAGATAGCTGACGCAGACGAAGCTGCTCGGAAGCACCACCAAGGCTGAGGACCATAACCCAATGTAACTTTACTAGGCTGCCGGGGGAGGGGTTCCCATTCTGTATTATACTTCAGACTAGTGACACTTTGTCTTTATTGAGACAGAAGCAAACTGAACTAGCTAGACACTGGCTCAGTCAAATTAAACTATTAATAACTACCCGCCTAAACTTAAATAAAGGAAATACAACTGAGTATAAAAGGTAAAGCAATGATCAGTCCTATGAAGGAACTGACTGCCACCAGTACCAGAACTATTAATAACTATGTAAAACATGTGTAGGCCGATATGACTAAATACTATATTATTAATAATTTGTCCATTGGGGGAACCGTCCCGGAGGAGATCGGCTTTGGCGTGATCGGGTCGCTCGAGGCCATGGCGCTCTCAGGACACTGTTCCAGAGGAGATCGGGTCCGATCGAGCACGTTCCGCATCTCTCCGCTCTTCGTCACTTATTGCTTAGTATTGCCAATCATCATTTATTATTTTGTTTAATCATATTTACATATATAATAAGAGGCCAAGTTGGAACACTCTGGTTGTGGGCGGGACGAAGGTGTTTCATCGCTCCTCGAGAGTCGACAGACCTGGGTCCCTCCCTTCAGAAAGTACAGACCCGCCAATATTTTTTTAAAAAAAGATTTTACCCCTCTTACGGGAAGCGCTTCAAAATTTTATTTTTGCGTCATGTTCATAGGTGCGATACTTGTCGAATATACATATGTATTATCATACGAATATTACTATTTATGTTATTGCTTCTTTGGAGGTCATCACTATAACTATGTACGATCTATATGTATGTCTATTACATATTACTTTTACTCATTCGTGAGGTAGAGAGAGTAGGGAGTTAATCCTCTTCTCGTTGGGTAGGCCCGACTATACGACAGGCCCGCTGCCTTGTATATATTCTAGCTGATGCATACTCGCTGTGGATAGAAGGGTAGCCAACCCCGACATTACTTCTCGGAGAGTGTGAGGGTAAGGGTATATGTTTTGAGATTACATACATGTCCTGTTTTCATGATAAGCTTTACAGTGTTTTATATTGTTTTTTGGTTGTTCTATTCATATGGTTTGATATATCTATATCGATGTGTTTGTGCGCGCATTTTATACTGCACATGCATGCATACATACATATATACATATCTACCTGCCTATCTATTTACCTAGCTACAGAATTTATTATATCGATTCAACTGCAACCTATAGATTACGCCATCTAATACTATTTTGTGAAACATATGAGTATGATAGAGTGATCAAATTGAAACGCTCGTTGAATACTCTAGGAATGGCTGCAAACACTAGCAACTGTTGTCACATTGACACTTATAAACTTGAAGCTTGATTGTGGGGGTAACTCCCTTCTCTAAGTCACGCATGTGTAAGCTATTTAAGATCGGCAAGTGTAAATAGTGCATGTGCTCTCTCTCTCTCTCTCTGCTTACGCGGACGCGTTCCGGGGAGAATGTGCACCAGAGTCGCACCGGGAAGTGAAAATAACACGCACGAAGCTTTCGACAAATTTGCACAAATCATGTTCCAGTTTGGTGGGTAGCTTTTTTGTTTGCTTTATTTCTGGTTTTGTTTCGTTTTGCTTTGCTTTGATTCTATGTTTTGGGGCACTAGCGCACGTGTATATTATATCATCCAACCCTTGCCACGTGCGTCCAATACGCACAGCATCAAATTTTACACGCGTTGGGTTACTTTCTACAAAATTTTCCGCTTAAAGCGGCACTTCTCAGCAAAAAAGGTCGAAGTGAGCTTGCCAAATATTGGACCCGGACGGGCTAAGGGATGACAATATGCAAATAATATTTTCATGATGGCATGTAGCTGATGGAGCGGTTGACGGGGCTGCTCCCCGGGCTGTAAGTGTACAAGGGGATAGGGAAATTGGCCAAGAGCGGGAGGGAGCTGGGAGAGGATGGGACATGATGGCCGTGGTGGCCATACCAGGGAGGAGAGATGGGCATGTGGTGCCAGTCGGGACGGCCCTGCTGATTGGTCCAGGGAAAGAACGTGTGCGCGACTGAGCAGAGAGAAAAAGAAAGAAAGAGAGAGAGAGAGAGAGAGAGAAAGAGAGAGAGAATAGGATGATTTTGAGCCAAGATCGCGGACTACTGCATGCCGACAGGCTTGGCAAAGTTTGTGTGTGTGTGTGTGTGTATGTTGGGTTGGGGAGTGTGGTGAAGTGATGTCACACACACGCGCGCGCATTTATAATATGCAGGGAACATAAAACATACTGTACTTTTCATGGGGTTGTGTTGGAAGTTGGCTTGCGTGGCAACCAACGCACCCGGGATCGCCTTGCGGCATGACACCGGCTTCCCTTCAATCTTCACACACACACACACACACAACGTACGTAAAAAGAACAAACGCAAAAAAAAAAAAAAAAAAAAAAAAAAAAAAAAAAAAAAAACGCAAATATTATCAATTTCAATGTATATGGAGAGAAGCGGAAAGAGAGAGAGAGAGAGAGAGAGAGAGAGAGAGAGAGAGACCACTTGCAGCGTGTTCTGTGCGATGTCGAGCGATTCGCAGTACTTGAAGGTGAGGAAACCGAAACGACGCGAACTGCCTGTGATAGAATATACACCCACAAATACCTTTATATTCTAATGAATTTTTAAGATTGTTTCTGCAAATCTTAGTTTCTTGGTCAAAAAGTCCAAAACAAGACGAATCCCTTAGACAATCACAATCACACGAAGGGCTTGCGTGCAAGTAAGTAAGAAAGCAAGCCAGCAAGCGAAGCAAAGCGAGCGAACCTGTGGCGGGGTTGACCATCACCACTGCATTCACAACTTCACCGAACTGCTCAAAGTGTTCCCTGCCACACATACGTATGTAAGTGAGCCACAAGGTTGTGAACAAGAAATAAGCTAGTGAGTCTTACTTGGAGGAAACAGAGTAGTTCGTCAAGAAAGTCAAGTGAGTAAGAAAGCAAACAAGCGAGGGAATCTGACTTGAGGGAAATAGGTCAAGTAAGCAAATTAAGCGAGCAAGTAGACAAGCAAGTCTTACTTGAGGGATTCAGAGGTAGTAATATCCGCCAAGCCTCCCACAAACAGCTTGCGCGTGAGCTGTCCACCTTGCGCCATCCACTTGGGGCGAGCCACCTGCCCAAATGATGACGATTAATAATAATAATAATAATAATAATAATAATAAGTTCAATTATTACACCTGACAATTGCACATGACCAGATTGAACGAGATAACAATAAGTTCCAATTTTTGTATTATTGTACGTACATGCATGCATGCATATTTCATACATACATATGACAGAGCAAGGGACACAGACACACCTGGCAGTTGATCTCGTGGCCGCCCAAGACAAGCTGCTTTGACTCGAGCAGTTTCAGCATCTGCAACATGAGCAATAGAATACATTCACAATATTCTACCCCCCTTTCCCCCTAAATGTCAAATTATCTATTTACAAATTCCATACTCTCTATCCGTCCGTTGTGTGGATGAAGAGAGAGAGAGAGAGAGAGAGAGAGAAAGAGACCGAGGCGGTGTCCTTGTATTGAATGAAGCCAAAGCCCCGTGAGACGCCTACAGATAGGTAGATAGATAGATATGTATGTTTGCTCAATCAGCACTGCAAATCTGACATCGATGGATAGATAGAAACAAACAAGATCGATGGATACATACGTCGCGTGCGGTCGGTATGCAGCACTGCTGACTGCAACTGGCCGAACGCTTCGAAAAATTGCTTGAACTGCTCTGTACAACACACAGGCAGATAGGCAGATATAATGTGCCTCGAATCACATATCACCTGTGTATACATCGGCGTATGAGTCTAGATTCATCATTCGTAGGCATAGGCAGAGCGAGTCATATACATATTCGTCTCAAACACACACACAGACCAAATTTTAACATAGAACTTAAGATACAAATACGTGAATGGGTGAGATCGAAAAAAAAAAAAAAAAAAGAGAGAGAGAGAGAGAGAGAGAACAGACCGTAAGAGGTCTTGTGGCTCAGCCCACCCACAAAAATGCGTCTGGGTCAAAAAAACCAAAACAAAACAAAACAAAACACAAACACACAGAACAGAAACCATTATACACCCCAATTTTAGTGTGGAGTCATTGTTGCAACGACCATAAAATAATATTCGTATTGTTTGTTGTTGTTGTTGTTTTTAATTTCTAAAAGTTTTTGGATATGCATGCATGTCTGTGAAGTCTGTATGCAAATGAAATACATAGAACCAGAGGCGTACAACATACACACATGTACACAAACAACGAACAAGGCGCCCCTGCAAATAGAAACGAGAGAGAGAGAGAGAGAGAGAGAGAGAGAGAGAGAGAGAGAGAGAGCGAGAGAGAGAGAGAGCGAGAGAGAGAGCGAGAGAGAGAGAGAGAGAAAACTTCTGGGCCTTCCTTGGCAGCTCATTTCTGTGAATGTCCACATCGCTGGTCTCTGTGCGCACACAAATACATACATACATACATACATAACATACACATACATACATAACATACATTACATACGTAGATACATACACCCATACGTTAGGTACATACATACCTGCCATATCTGTGTCGTCCAGGTCGGTCACGGTGGCCAACGTATCGGACTGCTCCGCTGCGTCGGTATCTTCCGGTTCACTGAAGGCGACGGAAGATGCCTGGACGGGAAGAAAGAAAGCAAGAATCAATGAATGAATGAATTAGCAATAATAATTACACTAATAAAAAATACTAACACAACCACCACCAATAACCAATAATGTTTAGAAGAAGAAGAAGAAGAAGAAGAAGAAGAAGAAAAGAAGAAGAAAAGAAGGAGAAGAGGAAGAAGGAAGGAGAAGAAGAAGGAAGGAGAAGAATAAGAAGAAGAAGAAGAAGCAGAAGCAGCAGCAGCAGCAGAAGAAGAAGAAGGAGACAGGAGACAGAATTTGTATCACAAGAACGAACTAGAGAGCAACGCACAAGAGTACCCTTTGCATGTGCGCATGCGTATCATTCGAACTGGAGAAAGGAGAACTGAGGCGCTCGAAGGGATTGGATTGAGGAAAATCGTTGATCGAGGAAGTGTCTGTGCTTAGAAGAAGTGATCGATTTGCATTGCACTTCGAAGGACGACGTTTGTTCGCCTTGGAGGGGGTGCGAGCAGGAGATTTGCTGCTGATCTTGATCTGAAGGGAGGACTGAGGAGAGCTACTCGGGTGACGCAATTTGTTGGGTGAGTTGCTGATCTTTGAGGATGAGTTGTTTTCAACGGAGGGTTGAAGAGAATTGCTCGCATCGAGATGCTTGCTCGGAGATTTGTAATGAGATTTTCTCGGCTCGCGCGAACGAGAAGATTTGGTGGTTTTGGGGGAGCTCTTGAGAGGAGAGGAATGAGGAAGCTTGCGAGGAGAGCTCTTGAGAGGAGAGGAATGAGGAAGCTTGCGAGGAGAGCTCTTGAGAGGAGAGCTCTTCGGAACTGGTACAAGAGTAAACTTTTGAGGAGAGCTCTTCAGAGGAGAGCTTTTGGGAACGGGTACAAGAGTCAACTTTTGAGGAGAGCTGGCAGCCTTTAGATCGGCTTGGAGAGCCACCTTTTCAGGAGAGTTGGAAGCCTTCAGAGCGGGTTGGAGAGCCACCTCAAAGTTGGCAACCTTCAGAACGGGTTGCAGAGGCAACCTTTGAGGAGAGTTGGTTACAATCGGAACGTTGCTAACGGGCAACTTTTGAGGAGAGTTGGTTACAATCGGAACGTTGCTAACGGGTTGAAGAACCACCCTAGGAGAGTGAGGACTGTTCCAGCTCTTGAGGGAAAGCTTGACGCCTTTGAAAACTTGGTGGGTGTCACCAAGTTTGGGCTCGGAGTTTTCAAAGTTAAGAGGAACTTTCACAGGAGTTACCAACTCGTTTTGAAAGTTTGCCCTACTTGTGCAAACTTGGTGGGTGTCGCCAAGTTTGGGCTGGGAGTTTTCAAAGTTAAGAGGAACTTTCACAGGAGTTACCAACTCGTTTTGAAAGTTTGCCCTACTTTGGCATGACACTTTTGCATTCTCGTTCGTTCTGAACAGTACTCTCGACGGTGTTAGTACTGGTGTCGGTGTCGCCAGGGACATCGAAGGCCGTGGGTGTACTGGGTAACGATAACTCCAGAAACCCTACGAGTGGTGGTTGACCACAGCCTTACGATTATCTACAACACAGAACCCCTTTTGTCTACCGGTTGACTAGGGATGAGGTGCCTTACACGGTAAGAGACCCAAGAGAGGGGAGCGCCTAACAGATTGAACCCCCTGTGCAACCCCAAATCGCTTTGAAAACCAACCGTATTATGTATCCATGTTGGGGCCGGCACATGCTTTTCAACGCAAAGATCCTGATTTTCCCAACTCGGAGAAAAATTTGAAAAAGTTAGGGCTCACCATTTAGAGTTGGGCGGATCTTTGCGTTGAAAAAGCAAAAGCGCCGCTCACCAAAGAACAAACACAACAGTACTCACAACAAATCTCAAAACGTAATTATTAGAAGGCCAGATCTAAGGCACAGCTGCAAAGAGCGTTTCAAGGTCGTGAAAAACAACTTATCTTCTCAACAACAACAAAACAAAAAGTAGAGAACAGAAACAAATGAATGAATGAAAGTGGACCTCAGCTAAGATATGACACGTACGCCACAGGCATGGTATTCATGTTGCTCCAGCTGAAAAAACATGCTCGACAAGCCAGACTCAAGCCTACCTTTGGGGATTCTCCCACCGAGTCCGACTTCAAGGGAATCATGACTGGTTTGCATGGTTTGCATCTTGTGTCTTTCGAACTATTCTTTCTCTTCTAT
>WBZZ01001004.1:25000-75000 GCA_019918135.1 Paulinella micropora | reverse complement strand
TACTTAATAATAATAATAATAATAATAATAATAATAGTGTATCTCCTGCCAATTGCTGAGCCAAAAGGCCATGTGCATCCAGTCCTCCATTCCATAAGGAAAGTCTCCACACCAATCGGTGGAATAAAGGAAGTGACGGCATAGAACATTACTCTAGGAGCTTTATACCAATCAGCCCATGGAAAGGACCGATGGCCTATGTACTCCCTAATAATAATAATAATAATAATAATAATAATAATAATAATAATAATAATAATAATAATAATAATAATAATAATAATAATAATAATAATAATAATAATAATAATAATAATAATAATAATAATGATAACTTAATAATAATAATAATAATAATAATAATAATAATAATAATAATAATAATAATAATAATAATAATAGTGCCTCTCTGTCAATGGCTGATGCATTTCTGCACATGCGCCTCCATCGTCTCACCCGTGAGGGGAGTACGAAGAATTGACGATAAGCTCTAATGACACCCCCGCAAGGGCAGTTCCAACACTTCCAGACGGGCCGGTATGTTCAATGAAAATACTGGTCCAGAAATAGACCGGTATGTTCAATGAAAATACTGGTGGCACCGACGGGAATCGAACTGGCGACAGGGCCCAGATGGTAGAACTTGACCACTGGGCTATCACGGTGTCCAAATAATAATAATAATAATAACAATAATAATAATAATAATAATAATAATAATAATAATAAAAATCATCATTTACTTTTAAAACAAAACAGACATGCATACAGATATACATACACACATACAACAGTTGAACTATAACATAATTTATTAAAACAATAACATTCAAACTATTACATACATACATACATAAATGCATACATACATACACACATACATGCATGCATGCACACACTACATACATCATCACATACATACATACATACATACATACATACATACATGTGTCAATAAAATGTACGAACATACATACGTACAGGTAACATACATCCATGCATGCATACATACATACATAGTATTACATACATGCATACATGCATACATTTACACAAACAACAGTTGAACTATGACATGGAAACAATAAAATGAAAACTAGTACATGCATGCATACATACATACATGCATGCATGCATACAGTACATACATCATGACATGACATTCATACATACATACATACATACATACATACATGCATGCATGCATGTCAATAAAACGTACGCACTCCCGTACATACATACATACATACATACATACATACAGACATACAGACATACACACATACAGACATATATACATACATACATACATACACACACGCACAGAGAGAGAGAGAGAGAGTGTGTGTGTAATGCCCCCAACGATAGCTCGTAAAAAGTCGGTAATACAACCAAACACAGTCCTCAAAAGATGAGAATGATGTCTCGTTATATTAACTCAGTGAAGCCAAAAAGGAAAACGGCAACAGACCAGGAATAAAATTGCATCAGGTCCAATCCGGACAAATAATACTGAAAAACAAGCTGGTGCACCTGTCACCAGGAAAAGGTACTTTTTACCAGCTATCCGGGGGGTGATGCCTACAGTACCCCCTCCCGATTTTATGACGGAAATAGCATTTTCGTCATACACCTTCTGATTTCTTTCTGCAAATAGTATGCGCTATGGAGTCATGCCACACAGCGCATCGACCCACGGATAGACGCTAAAAGACGATAAATATATCCTCATACGGCACGTCAACGCGGATTCTCCAGCCATTCTTGTAGATTTTTGAACTCCTTCCCCTCAATCTCTCTCTCTCTCTCTCTCTTTTTTCTCTCGGCAGTATGTCAAGAACAAACGTACTATTAATAAAAAAATACAAGCAACGTGGTGCTGTAGTACGATTCCCCCTTTGATCTCCTTCTTCTTCTTATCATTATCATTATTATTATCATTATTATTATTATTATTCACAGGGAGATCGTAAGTACATGGTCTTTTTTAATGACATACCCTTGTATAAGGCGGATATCATATGATATAGTATTAGGGGGCCAGTCCTAATAACATATCCGAAGTCGAGGTGTATGTAACCGACCCTGCGATATACCGACACAAATAGAGATTGTTCGTGCTCAGGTACGACAGTATATAATCTATCGTTAAAATCTATTTTAATCCTTTGTTACATTTGCTTACTGAGAACAGATGACAAAGAAACGGAGCTTTAATGGAAGCTTAGACGATCCGATCTCGTCGGAATCAAGTGGGGAAAGAAAAAAAGGGTCTAGGTTTCAAATGCTCTTTCAAGCTCGCTCATCTTACAACAAGGAAAACGGAATACTGCGGCCGGATCCGTCCAAGAACTTGAACGGCCCGGTCACACTGACAAAGAGCGAGTATGAAACTAACTCAGACTAACCCCCACCCGAGCCTGAGCCTAGAGTTTTTCTGAACCCCCCATCGCTTTCTGTTCTGTAATGAGTTCCGTCATGCTGGCGCCCACGTAGAGTCTGAAGCAGCTGGACGACCACCTGCCTGCTCGCATGATAGCAGTGTCGGAGGCACCGCAGGCGAAGAGACGAGCAGCACCCCCACGGCGTAGCGAAATTCCGTTGAAACGGGCCGCCGTTGGAACACGAGCATTCTTCAGGAGGATGCGCATGGTGTCGACAAAAACCGAGCGGTTGATTGGGGAATTATCAGCTAGGCGGATAGATAGTTCGCCTCCGTGCCATCCGATCGGCGACGGCGGTATATATATTGAGATAGATAGATAGATAGATAGATAGATAGATAGATAGATAGATAGATAGATAGATAGCCTTCCTTGCTTGCTTCCTTGCTTGCTTCCTTCTTTGCTTCCTTTCTTCCTTCCTTCCTTGCTTGCTTGCTTGCTTCCTAGACTTATTGTACTACGATACGAGAATACTAGAACGAGATATTTAAGCGCGCTTTGCTGCGCTGTGAGTATATTTATTTATGTGTGTATCTGTATTTAAAAGAAAGTACATGTAGAAAAATATATGTAGAAATTAAAGTACAGAAAGCTAAGAATATATTACATTATATATTAATATTTCATATGCATATGCATATGCATATGCTAGCTAGATAGAGTCGATCGCGAGAGACGTCTCCGTAATATAATCTTCAGTTTTCACATGCATCCTCGAGCTCATTCAGTATCTCCCATCCCTGTATTAAGACCGGACGTCTTAACCCTTACGAGCTCGAGCTCAATAATAAAAATGGAATTTAATAATAACATTGAACACAACTGGTTCAGTACTAACAGCCACTTCTAAGAAAGAAAGTGTTGTCAGGAATGAACACAAACAACAAGCTAAAGGGAAAACAGCGCAAAAACAGAGTGTCCCTATGACTGGTTCAACTGACACGATGCGTTACGTCCGTAACCTGCACAAATGTCAAAACATACAAAAAACCATAACGCATAAGTGCAATTTCCCTTATTTAGCCATAAATTCACAGTCACGGGAAAAACTACCAAATTTCACGTAATTTACGTAAAATTATCCTCAACTTCAAACGGTTCCTACAATCGCAATAAAAGGATCGGGTCAACGCTATTAATGTGGGAGGTTAATGAATACAAATGCTACCCAAAGGTGTAGCATACATCATAATAACATATTCCACTCAGGTAAATTGTTAAGTGCAAAATATAGGATTTAAAGTCCTAGTGGACTCTAAGCATTCGAGCTTCCTTCCTCTATTCCTTATCCTAATACAACATTAAAACCGGAAGTATTGTTCAAAACAGGAAATATAATAAGAATTCATCTTAAATACATGTAATAACAATGAATCACTTCCAAGAGTGAATTCCCGTAAAAACAATAGCGTAAAAACGATGTAGTATACAGTGGGTGTTACATAGCAACCCTTCCTCCTCCTTGAGATCGCTCGATCTCAATTCCCGGAATAATACCAACGGAAACTACATCTTCGTATAATCTCGTCAGTACAGGCTTCTGATGAATCCTAGCCGCTTGTCCACTTTCCAAGAGCTGACCATGCTCGACTCTCGATCTAATCTTACCAAGAGCCATCCAACAGATTAAAGGCTTGTGCTTCATATGGGCCAAGTGCCAAGACTTATTCCTGCCCGAAGATCATGAAATAACACTCGGAAAGTTAATGTCCTCAATCCTACGCGCGCGATTTATCCGAAGTCACAGTCCCGTAGCCCGGTCGACCACCAACCAGACACTGTCTAATCAGTCGAAGGTGAATTGTGCCTTGGTCCCGAGATCCGAATTAACCGAATCCCAAAGTCCAAATCTTAAAACGACGATTGCCTCTTCGTCGAGTATACCTTTTGTACTGTGCCCTTAAAGTACTAGTTATCCACACGCATGGTCTACGTGCGCCCAACTTCCCTCCACCGATCCTAATTTCAATCCTTCCTCCTTATCCGCATCCCTGATGCCATTCCCTCACTTCAGGCTCGGGTGTTTCTTCCCACGCACCGTCTCTGTTGCGTGTGCACCCCCAATCAGCCTTAAGTCCACCCCGCTCTCCTTGAGCACGTCTCAACCCTTTTGTGGTATATGTCAGTAGTGCAGCTCGAAGGGGTAATCCAACACTCCCCTCGGCCACGCCGATATTGTCCATGCCTCGTGATCCTTGTCACACTTCCGTGTAGCAGGATCTATCTTAGCATTCCAGACTTCTCTGTTCGCAGAGTCCCACCACACTGGGACATACTCGCGGTACATCCGGTTTTTCACCATGTCCTTATCCCAAAACCTGTAAAACTGTAGCAGGCGGAAGGTTCCTAAGCGCACTTTCCGACGATCGAGTCTTGCTCGAGTCCTTAGCCAGACCCACCACCTTCATCACAAAGAGAACATCCTTATCCCCTTTGGTAACGAATCTGGTTGGGGGCCTGACCAGATAGAACTGATCCAATACCCACGTCATTCCCAGTACCTTATTACCTTCCTTCCATTTCTTGTGCTGACTTCCACCTGCGAGAGAACCATCGGTCCCTCCGGTTGTGCCTGCACATCCGGCTTCCTACGCTTACCCGGCCTACTTCCCGGCTCAGAGTAGATCAGATCATTATCTGCCGCTCTCTTCGCCGCCTCTGTGGGTGGCTTGTGACTTGATCCTGACCCCTGCTCTCCGGTTTCGGGCTTCTTAGGGTTCACCAGGCCCGCGCCCTCCACGGGGCTCCGTGCCGGTCCCCCCCCCCCCCCCTCCCCCCTTGCCCTTCTCCCCAGTTTCGGGCTTCTTAGGGTTTACCCGGCCCGCACCCTCCACGGGGCTCCGTGCCGGTCCCCCCACCCCCCCCCCCCCCCTTACCCTTTCCTTCCCCGGGCTTACCACTATCGGGCTCCTTATCCATCCCCAATTTAGGAGGGTCCTGAAACTCCCCCTTTTCCCTGACGAGCGCTTCTTGGAGCGTCTCATTCTCCATGAGGAACGAATCGTACTTAATGAGGCGTCGAACATTCACAATCTTCTTCTCCCCCCTGGCTTATAAGTCACCATGGACAAGTCCTGCTCTAAGGGCTCCTTGCTTAGCTTGCGGGCCTGTTCCGCTAGCCTTGCTTGCCTCATCGCTTGGATTGCCTCCATGGAGACGCGCATACGGACCCCCCAAAGCTCGTCCTCATCCATCGCCAGCCCAGGCCCACCCTGGTAAACCAAGTGCTGCGGCATCACCGGCTCCTGTCCATATACCACCTTGTACGGGGACCTACATTCCGCCCCCGCCCCAAGGGCTTTCGATGGCATTGCATTCATCGCGAACACAAAGCTCGGGACCACTTCCCTCCACAAGAGCTGACTCTTCTTGCAGTAGGCCCTCAGAGCTGATTTGAGTGGTCTGTGGACACGCCCTCGGGCTGTATGGCGTCATATACTGCCAGTGAACCCCGTAGAACTTCGCGAGCCTTTCCATAAGCTCGTTGTCAAAGGCCGGCCCTTTATCCGAGCAAATCGTTCTCGGGACCCCCACCACACAAAGGACTCGATCGATCAGTTCCCTGGCTGTCGTCTCCGCCGTCGTGTCTGGAACCGGGATCGCCCAAACGTAATTGCTGGCCCTGTCTATAACCGTCAACAAGAACTTGTCCTTCGCCGGTCCCACCGGCGGCAACGGCCCCACGTGGTCCACATGCAGGAACTCAAAGAGCCTTTCCAGCAATGTAAATTTTCCCACCGGGATCTTCCCTTCCATCGGGAATCTCTTGTTCATCAGACAGGCCGTGCAGCCTTTAACTCTTTCCTTTACAAACCGATCCATCCCTTCCCACCAGAACCTCCTTTTGATAATCCACTGCGTCCTCTGCACTCCCGGGTGATTAACCAACGGGACCACATGCGACGCTACGTAGATCATCTGCCTCAGTTTGGCCGGGACCCACAAAACCCACTTCTCCGGGTTATTGGCAGTGTCTGCCGCCTTGCCCTTGTACCATAGGAGGCCATCCCGCCACGCCAAAGTTTTCAGCTGTGTTCGGATCTTGTCCGTCAACAACAACTCATCCCCCGCCAAGAAGTACTGGATCAACTCCTTGTACTCCCCGTCGGCTGTCTGGCATTGTTTCCAAGCCTCCACAGATGCAATGCGCACTGTACCGTCCTCTACCTGGATTCCCTCATAAAGCCTGGAATCCGGCCCCAACCTCTTCGCAGCCGCCACCGGCTCGATAGAGGTCTTCTCTGACTCGAGAGCCGTTTCCACGCCCGGGTCTTCCACGTAGGTGCGGACAGCCGGTGCCGCATGTGCCTGGCAACAGTAGCACTCATGCTCCGCCTTATCCTCATCCTGTATCGCGGCCTTGTCGGCCTTGTACTCCTTAAGGCGTTGCCTGGCCTCCTCCGCAAAGTGCTCCTCACAGCACTCCGCTCGGCCTACCTCCCGTTCTAACTGAGTCGTCATAACTCTCCTAAATTCCGCCCTCTTAGCTTCCACCAGCTTAGGCGCTTTCCGGCTCGCACCCGGGTGAGCCTTATTGGCATAGAAGACCATGTTCGCCGGCAAGACATCCTTCATGTCTTTCCTCAACGCCAAATCCTCGAATTCATCCATCTGCTGCATAGCAGCCAGACAGGCGGACGGCGTAGAGTAATTGACCCTAGTCAAAGAGTCGGCAACAATAATTTTCTTGCCGGGCAGATATTTGACGGTGAAGTCATAGCACGACAGCAGAGCCTGCCATCTGGCCAACCGGCCTGTGCAATCATTCGTCATTAACCATAGAAGGTTCTGATGATTGGTTCTTACAACGATATCCCGTGACCCCCACAAGTACTCCCTGAGCCGTATAAAGGACCAGACCACCGCCAAGGCTTCCCTCTGCCTCGTACAGTAGTTCTGTTCAGCCTTATTGAGCTTGCGGCTCAAATACATAATCGGCCTCAGGACCCCATGACTATCGTATTGCTGTAAGACCGCCCCGATAGCATACTTAGACGCATCGGTGTCCAGCACATACGGCTTGTCAACAACCGGCATCATCAAGATGCACTCCTTATTGAACTTGGGATCACGAGTTAACATTTCCTTAATAAACTGGAACGTCTCCTCCTGTTTAGGCGTCCATTCCCGCATATCGCCTTTCAAGTACAGCTCCCTCAACGGTTTGACCGTCTCTGACCGATTCGGAAAGAACTGACTATAATATTGCGCCAGCGCAATAAAGGAGAATAGCTCCGACCGCGTCTGAGGCCGCTTAATTCCGTCCACAGCCTCCCTCTTCTTCGCGGCGATCGCTACCGTTCCGTTCGAGATGTCATAACCAAGATAAGTAACCTGTCGGGTGGCAAACTGACACTTGGCCAGATTCACCTTGAGACCGAACTCTCTCACCCGTCGAAAAATATCTCGGATGTGAGCCAGGTGTTCCTCCATGGTATTGGAGTAGATGATAATATCATCGATAACAAAAAGCAAAATCCTCCGCCTTCTGCCCATACTTCTCCATAAACCCACCTGCCCTCCCATCCTCAAACTGTCGACCAAGCATCTTCTGCATTGCTGCTTGAAATATGCCCGGCGAGTTCCTCAGACCCATCGGCAATACCTTCCACTGGTAAAACGTCATGCCCACCACAAACGCGGTAAGCCACCTGCTCTTTTTACTGAGCGGGATCTGCCAGAACCCAATTTTCAAATCCAACACCGAGTAATATTTCGCGTGCTTTAACTTGCGCATACAATCGTCAATCTTAGGCAGCGGATACCGCTCACCCTCGATGATCTTGTTCGCCCGATAATAATTCACACAAAATCTCAGTGCGCCATCCGGCTTCGGAACCATCCGTACATGAGACGAAATCGGGGAGTCCGAGAACTCCGTGAAATCATCTGCCTGTAGTTCCTCTGCCTTCTCCTGGGCAATGCTCTCCTCCCTGCGGCCTAGACTAGATCTCCTAGAGGCATGCGTGATATTCATCCCCGGTATCTTCCTGAGATGAGCCTCAACATGCTTGACCGTTCCCGGCCTAGGCGGATCAAAGACCTCCTTTTCCTTGGCCATCAACTTCTGAAGGCTCTTGAGATCTTCCTCGCTTCCTTTCCAATCCGCCCGCATTTGAGTCATGTTCTCCTCCCATGACTGAGCGTTCCCCCGACTTTTCAGCTCGGGCGCCTCCGCCATATCCGTCCACGCATCCTCCACCAGGCCATCCTCAGAGGGCATCTCTTCTTCCTTCTGGTAGTACTTGACTTCAGAAAACTCATCCCATTTACCCAGATTCGCCATTCGATCCAGAACCAAGGCGTACTGAATGGGTGCCTTCTTCGTATAAAACCCCGTGAAACATGTAAATGCCTGCTCACGTATCGTCTGAAGATTATACCCCTTGAGTGAGTTCCGATAAGCCAGCCCCTGTGCCCTAGTGCCTAATCTACAAGCAAGCACCAAATGCTGCTTCCTAGACGGCACCGGGATCGGGTGATCCACCATCCGGTCCAAAACCTCATCCGCCCATAGTGCCTTGTCATGCAACGGTAGGACAATAGAGAACGGTTTGTCATCCTCGAAATACTTCGTGAGCAGCTTCGCCGTCTCCCTAGAATTCCGCGGACAAAGAGGTTTGTCACCCCACATGTTCCCCACAAAATCCATAATTTCATCCTCCGTCCCTCCCGTTGGAACCCGCACCGATATCAACGGTTCAAACAACGGCCTATTGGCCTGTGACGCCTTTGCATGGAAGCAGTATCGGTTCTGAAGGAACACATAAGGCCCCTTCTTCCCATCCCTGAACCTATCCATCCCTGCCTGCACCTCCATGTTATGTTCTTCCATTGTGCAGGCCATAATCTGGGCACACCGGTGAATTAAGTCCTCCACTGTTGCCCTTTCCCAACGTCGAACAACGTTCCTAGCCTTTCCCGCTAGCCCGCGGTACTCTGGTTGGCAATCCTTGTATTAATTGTCCAACGCCGGGTGTTGATAAGGCTTCGGTATGACCAACTGCACCTTTGCGCCCCGCGCAATGGCATGTGGGTCACCGGCGCCGACCGAGCCATGCTTAGTGTATGATACCGCGTAAGTATCGGATTCCGTATGAAAGAGCGGAACTGCAGCCCGCCCCCTCACCATATCCTCTGCGTCATCGTCACTAATGCCATAGTGCACTAAACCTGACCGGCAATCAATTAATGTATTAGCTGCTTGAATCCAATCAGCAACCCTCCCGAATACTCCGGAAAGACATAGAACTGGTTGTCAAAGGACTTACTGGAGTAACGTTCCATGGTCAAGACCATTGTCCCCGTAACCTCTGCCCTCGCCTTTCCATTCACCCCTTCTATGCTTCCTTTAGTCGGCAACATATTCTTCTCCAAACACGCCCGATTGGACGTTATGAAATCCGCGCCCGCGATATTAATGTTAGCCAACGTATCATTGGCTACATCGCATGTACTTTCCAGATCCACGCAGTAGACCTGAGAAACGCACAACGCGTGCTCCGGCATCTCAATAGCCTCCAGGCACTCCTTCAAGTCAGACAAAAGAACAAAACTGTTATTAAAATTTTCCCGATCCGACAGCCCGCTGCTGATGAAGCCCTCGCCAAAAGCAGTAGCTTGTATCCCACCGGCATTTTAACCGGTCGCCGTTTTCCTTCCCACGGCTCCTTCAGCTATGTCATAGCTGCCCAAGTAACTGAAATCTGACACGCAGCCATAGATGTCCGAATGGCTTTACCGCCATATCCCTCCATATTTATGCAGTGCGTCCCACACCGTATAGATTTCAGTGACAGTCCTTCCAGCCGGCTACAAAACCATTCAATTCCGCACGGTAATCACTTTGAAATCCATAGTGACATCCCATCACTAAGTCCCATAGTGACATCCGTCACTTCCGTAGTGACATCCAGGCCAATCACCTCCCTCTTCAAAGCGTACCGTCGAATATCAGCCAACCGGTTGCCGAAAGAAAAGATCAGAGAAAAAATTTTAATCAAAACTTATGTATTAATAACCACTCAGTCAGTCTCCTCAGTGTGACTAAACCATGTATTAACACATCTCCAATGCAATCCAATGCAATCCAATGCAATCCAATGCATTCCAATGCAATCCCATACATATTCAATGCAATCCAATGCAATCCAATGCATATCCAATGCAATCCAATGCAATCCAATGCATATCCAATGCAATCCAATGCATATCCAATGCATATCCAATGCAATCCAATGCAATCCAATGCAAATCCAATGCAATCCAATGCAATCCGATGCATATCCAATTTAATCCAATGCATATCCAATGCAATCCAATGCAATCCAATGCAATCCAATGCAATCCAATGCAATCCAATGCAATCCAATGCAATCCAATGCAATCCAATGCAATCCAATGCAATCCAATGCAATCCAATGCAATCCAATGCATATCCAATGCAATCCAATGCATATCCAATGCAATCCAATGCATATCCAATGCAATCCAATGCATATCCAATGCATATGCAATGCAATCCAATGCAATCCAATGCATTCCCTCTTGTTCCGCAACAGAACAGGAAACAGAGACAAAAGGCATTAATGCTCACATCCCTCCCACCGAGAGAGAAAGAGAGAGAGAGAGAGAGAGAGAGAGAGAGAGAGAGAGAGAGAGAGAGAGAGAGAAAGAAAAAGAGCCATCCCTCCTCCCCTAACGCCTATGATTGCTGGTCGCTCCCTGCCTTAACGTGCCCACTGGGTCCTTCCCTGCACCTCTGACACAGGCCTCCTCCACAGCAGACCAGTTTAACCACCTGTGCATCTCACTCATCCAACCATGAGAGACAGGCAAAACAAACAAACATACCATGGGTCAGAGTCAGAACCAAACCCTGTCTGACTGACATACTTCTCCTACGTTAATCACCTGTCACCTCCCCTCATCCTATTAAGAGACAGGGAGACGACAGACGCAGACAGAAGAAAGAAGACCCAGGGGCCAATGTCAGTAAACCGCTGACATGTTGACCTCCCAGGTGTCAAGGTCCAAGTTTCGAGATCAGGGTTCTTCCCTGTTTCTCCAAAACCCCCCTTAATACCTGTAGTTTCCCTTGCCCGAGACGACTGAAAGCACTGTCTCACACGACCAGTACTGAGTACTGATTGTCGAGAAGCTACTTTACTCTCACCAAGACACAGTCAACAACAGTGACTGATTCCCCAGAGAGTGTGTCGATCCAAATTCCAAATTTTATGAGTTCGAAAAAGGCATAGGGACTCCAAATGTATTAAGACCGGACGTCTTAACCCTTACGAGCTCAATAATAAAAATGGAATTTAATAAAAACATCGAACACAACTGGTTCAGTACTAACAGCCACTTCTAAGATAGAAAGGGTTGTCAGGAATGAACCCAAACAACAAGCCAAAGGGAAAACAGCGCAAAAACCGGAGTGTCCCTATGACCTTGGTTCAACTGACACGATGCGTTACGTCCGTAACCTGCACAAATGCCAAAACATACCAAAAACCATAACCCATAAGTGCAATTTCCCTTATTTAGCCATAAATTCACAGTCACGGGAAAAAAACTGCCAAATTTCACGTAATTTACGTAAAATTATCCTCAACTTCAAACGGTTCCTACAATCGCAATAAAAGGATCGGGTCAACGCTATTAATGTGGGAGGTTGATGAATACAAATGCTACCGAAAGGTGTAGCATACATCATAATAACATATTCCACTCCGGTAAACGATTAAGTGCAAAATATAGGATTTAAGGTCCTAGGGGACTCTAAGCATTCAAGCTTCCTTCCCCTAATCCTTATCCTAATACAACATTAAAACCGGAAGTATTGTTCGGAAATGTAATAAGAATTCATCTTAAATACATTTAATAACAAGGAATCACTTCCAAGAGTGAATTCCCGTAAAAACAATAGCGTAAAAACGATGTAGTATACCGTGGGTGTTACATCCCCCATCCCCCATCCACCATCGACCATCTCCCATCCCTCATCTCTCATCCCCTATGTGAGAGCTTTAAATTTGGCCCTTGCTGAAAACAGCACGGGAGTGGTGCAGTACTAGTGGTGAGCATGGGGGAGCGGGGGGAGGGGGGGGGGGGGCTAATTATAACGTAACGAAAAGACCTAAAAATATACAAAAGATGCAACGGTGCCACTGGGGTACAAAGTCCTGATGCTACGTATACCTCACTGCCAGCCTCGCAGTACCCCAGTGTCAGCCGCGCAGTACCCCAGTACATTCATCTCTCATCCCCTATGTGAGAGCTTTGGCACTTGCCAAAATTAAAACAGCACACTGGATCCCGGAGTGGTGGGGGGGGGGGGGGGGGGGGGGTGTGGGGGGCTGATTACAACGCAACGAAAAGAACTAAAAAGAGATCTAGACAAAAGATGCAACGGTGCCACTGGGGTACAAAGTCCTGACGCTACCCCAGTGCCAGCCGCGCAGTACCCCAGTGCCAGCCGCGCAGTACCCCAGAGATCTCCCCAGTGTCCAAAAAGCTATGGAGATATGAATTTGAGATACGTTGCTTAATCTATAAACAGGCAGGTACCTCTTTGTCAGATACGTCGCTCAAGCTGTAAACAGGCCGGCATCTTTTTTGAAAATTTTAGCTAGCCTGTCAGAAATTTTAGCCCACCTGTCAGAAATTTTATCTCACTAAGGAAAAAACCATATAATGTGGTGGGGGATTATTTGGAAGAGATAGATGGATAGTAACGCACCCCCCCCCCCTCCCAAACTCACCCGAACCCAAACTACCACACGGGAGTGGTGGAGTGGAGCGTTCGTCCTCCCCTCCCCCCCCCCCCCTCCCAAAGGATAAAACCATATAATAGTCATGGATGGATGCATGGTGTGATGCATGGATGTTATTATTAATATTGCATGATTTCAGTATTAATATTGCAAAAAAGCAATATTAATATTGAAATTATGCAATACTAATATTGTTAAAAAACAATATTAATATTAAAATGTGTGCAATATTAATATTGCAAAAAAGCAACATTAATTAATATTGAAATTATGCAATATTAATATTTCAAAAAAGCAATATTAATATTGAAATGTATGCAATATTAATATTGCAAAAAAGCAATATTAATATTGAAATTATACAATATTAATATTGAAATTATGCAATATTAATATTGCAAAAAAGCAATCTTAATATTGAAATAGATGCAATATTAATATTGAAATTATGCAATATTAATATTGCAAAAAAGCAAATTAATATTGAAAATATTGAAATTGATGCAATATTAATATTGCAAAAAGCAATATTAATATTGAAATCGATGCAATATTAATATTAAAAGAAAGAAATATTAATATTGCAAAAAAGCAATATTAATATTGAAAATATTGAAATTGATGCAATATTAATAATGCAAAAAAGCAATATTTCAAAACTAAAAATACACATATATATATGATCATTTATGTATTCGCGACTTGTCCCACCGCAAAGTATTAAACAAGCCTTAAAAATATGAAAAACCAACATTTGATATATAGAAAACATACATAGAAAACAAAAAAACATACCTTTGTTTTACAAAAAAACGACACATGAAGCACACTAAGAGAGATTTCAACAAAATAACGACAAAAACACCATTTTATTCCATAAAATTGTATATATACTTTGTATATATGGTTTTTGTCGTTATTTCGTTGAGATCTTTCTTAGTGTGCTTCATGTGTCGTTTTTTTGTAAAACAAAGGTATGTTTTTTTGTTTTCTATGTATGTTTTCTATATATCAAATGTTGGTTTTTCATATTTTTAAGGCTTGTTTAATACTTTGTGGTGGGACAAGTCGCGAATACATAAATGATCACACAACAAAATGGGGGAAGGGGGGGGCGGACACTCACGAAGTGAGTGGCGGGGGGTTGGGGGGGAAATACACACAAAAGTTTGCTTTTTGCTTTTTCTCCTTGGACAATCGGCAAAAGTGCTCCCGTCGCCCAAAAATTGGTGGCACCGGTTCAGCCATAACGATATTATCTTATTGATTTATATATTAAAGACTTACAAATGTTATATAAAAGATGGCGGAGGAAATCAAACATGAGAAGTGCGGTAGGTGTAGATGCTGGAGACTACCTACACAATTTTTGAATGACAAGGGACGAAGGTTGAAGACTTGTGAAAATTGTAGAATAAAAGGTAGAGCGGAGAGGGCTAGGTATAAATGCGAACATAATAAAGAAAAATACTCTTGCAATTACTGCGGTTCGAGGTACATGAGCGAACATAACAGAAATAAATACTATTGCAAGGACTGCGGGGTGGGGGGCAGAAACGCCAATGTAAAGAGTGCGGTGAGGTAAGACAGATTATAGTAAAATAAGGCTTGCTAGGTGTCCTTATTTTTGGTGGCGAGGTGCTTATTTTTTTTTTCATTTTTTTTAAGATACTCATTTTATTGGTTCATTTTTTTCTCTAAAAATTGAAAAAAAGTTTGAAAATGTCAAAAAAAAATTTAATTTTTTCAATGTTTTGGAGGCCAAGTTTTCAATCGGTTTATTACCCGCGATGAATAGGAGAGCGTATTTTGCTGTTTTTGTAAATCAAGGGTACTTATGGAAACAAGGATCCACCAACTCACAAGGACTTAGGCAATAGGTGTAGGGGGCTTATTTTGTTAAAACGTCTTCATTTAAACTATCGGGTGGTGAAATCCCCTGTTCTCAAATGTAAGATTACCCCCCTTGGCCAAATGGTATTATGGACAATAAAGGGGGGGGGGGGGGGTTCGGCCAACTTTCCCAAAAACAGGGGACTAAAACAGGGGACGTCCCCAAGGACATAGTTAAACTCAGTCAAATTAGGTTAAATCCCTTTTTATATACCCTATTTTTATAATAATAATATTAATAATAATAATAAGGAAGTAAGGATGGGGCGTGTGGTAATATGGGCGGAGTTAGAATTACAATAAAATACCGCTTCTAGGGTGTCCTTGTGGTTTTAGGGGACGTTAAAACAAAAAAAAGGACTTTAAGGACGGGGCGAATAGAAGCCGTTGAAGGTGATTTGCGCTCTGAGACATAACCGCGGAGCAAACAATACGGAAGCGTCGGCGAAGCGGGATTGAGAGAGGGGAGTTAATTTTTATTTAAACATATTATGTATAATATATATAAGATATAAGACATGCCACCACCATTTAAGTATTTAACGGACGAAGCGCGACTAGTCCATATTTTTACTACATAAAAATATATATAAATAAATTTTATAAGGACTATGTGCTTAATATGTCTTAATCTCTCTTAGTGTGCTTAGTTTGTTGATTTTTAGAAAACCTTCGTCGGTTTTTACAAGGGTTGGACACTTTTTTCTATATGTCTAATGTTGGTTTTATACATTTTAACGGCTTGTTTTATACTTTGCGGTTGGACCTGTCTATCCAACATAAATGATCACACCCCAAAGGGGGAAGGGGGGCGGTTTCAACGAAGTTGAAACGGGGGGGTTGGGGGGATAATGTGAGAGTAAAAAAATGTAGTGCTTATGTAGTGCTTGTTGAGCACAAAAAGCAGTCCTGTTTCTTTTTGTATATGTGAGCACGGGAGAGAGAGTTTTTATAAAATACCGCTTTCTACCCCCTGTCCAACCCTTAGGTTGGACACGTCCGACCTTAGTTTTTGAAGGTTGGACACTTTTTATTATGTTTTTTTAAGGATTTTATACATTATTACTCTTACTATTAATCTTTTTTTTTATCTGTCCAACCTGTCCAACCTTTTATAAGAAAAAAAAAAAAAAAGTATGTCCCCCCTTTATAGGAGGGGGACAGGGAAAAGTTTTGGAAAAATGAAGCCAAAGGTTGGACAGGGGGCAGGAAGATGAATTTTATAAAAACTCCCTCTGCTCTCTCTCGCAGGTGTCCGACCTTTAATGATTGAAATCATTAAGAAAACTAATGATTAAACAATTTTGATTTAAATAATTAAAACAATATAATTATATATATAACATGCCGAGACAAAAGAAATATAACACGCCTGACGAACGGGTATTAATAAGGAGGGAAAGGGCGAGTGCTTACTTGAAGGCACACCCCGAAAAGAACCGAGCAAATGCCAAGGCTTACTACCACAAAAATAAGGAAAAAATTAAGGCACAGCGGAAGGAGCGATACGAAAAACAAAAGGAAGAATTGATAAGTTTGAGGCGATTGCGGGATAGTCTGGCGGTAAATATATAAATTATTTTATATATAAATATATCCACCATAATATACTATGGACACTAGACTGCTGATGACACGCCCATACTGGGCACAGGAAGATTTACAATTACACATTGATTACACGGAGGGAAATTATTTTTTAAATTTAATCAATGCTGTCCGTTTTGTTGCCCCCGACGGCCGATGGGACACTAATCACTGGCAGGTGGCACGTATGCTAGAAGGTGGCACGGAAAGTTATTGTTGCTGTGGGCACATAATTACAAAGAACTTCATAATCAAGCACAGGACGAGTGGTGCTGAGATGATTGTTGGCTCTCATTGTGTCAAGAGGTTTAATAATCGTAAAATGAATGAAGAGTTGTCGTTGCTAGTTAGACTTAACGACCCCAATGTTAAATTTTGTAGCCACTGCGAAAGTAAAAGGGCGATTTCAAAAAATATAATAGCACGATACCCGAACAAGGACAAATACTACCACACGACATGTATGCGAAAGGCCTTTTACCAATGCACCTTTTGTAATGCTTACAGAGGATATGAACCATGCGACTGCTACAATAAAATACGAAACAACACTCCCTTTTGGTTGCGGTGAGTATATATAGAATATTTTAATTTCATCTAAGGATAAGATAACATATGGGTATAGATATATAGAACAATTTAATTATTTTTCTATAAAAAAATCTGACCACTGATATACAATGACCGCCCCTATGTTGGACAATGGCAACTGGCACTGGAAACAGGAAGAAGCACTGGAGGGCAAAACGGCCGAAATCCTTATCAAATGGGGCAACAAACAATTTACTACTTTACCAAACCAAGAAGACTTTATTGAATTGATTGAAAAAACCCCCGAAGAACAAAAACAATTTTACGAAGTGTTGATGGATGGTAAGCCACAGCGAATGTTTGCCGATTTGGACGGCGATAACTTGAGTATCTCGCGAGAGAAGATGTATGAACGATGGAACGATTTAATGGAAAATGTATTTCAACTACTTGGTATGAAATACAACCCGAAAAAGGCCAAATACTTGGATGCTTGCAAGGGTGATAAGATGTCGTGCCACTTTTCATATGACAACGGCTTCGTATTTGCCAACTGCGACACACAAAAAGAATTTTGGAAATTCGTGGAAACTATTATTGAAAAAAATTACACTGACCTCTGCTTTACCTTTGAACGACAGGATAAAAAAATTGAACTGCGAACCATTCTGGATATCTCCGTGTATAACAAGAACCGAGCATTTCGCACTATTTACTCTCACAAAGACGGGAGCAGTCGTGTATTGCTTCCATACTCTTATACACCAAAAACCAATACATTGAAACTATTACAAAATGTTGAAATTGATGATTACTTAATCATGCGACCCGACGAAACCTCATATTATGGTGTTAAACTGCCCGAATACACTTCTCTGCGACGATACCAGCACATAACTATTGCCGAAGTTGAACAAATCATACTCAGCAAAGTGGCTAATGTGGATATAAAAGAGCAAAAGCAACGAATGTTTATTTTAAAAACGAAAGGAGTGAGAAAATGTATCATAAATGGCGAGGAGAACCAAAGCGACAACTGCTATGTTGTGTGGAAACGAGACGGGCTTTATTTCTACTGCCATGATACGGGTTGTGAAGGTAAAGGTGTGCGAATTCATGAATTTACTCCCGCAATTGCTCACGATATCAATACTATTGATGACTTACGGCGACTTGGCAGTGAGTGTAAGACGATTGAAAAATTCAAAGATTTTCTAGAAACCGCTCTGGCATGGATGAACAAATCATATTGTTTTGCTAACTTGGCAAAGCCAACCATAATTGAAGAATACATTGATGCTAGGGATAAAATGGTGTTTCGTTATAAAACAGAAACGGCGATGGAGGCCTTCTTCAAAAACAAAAGAATAAAGACTAATCTTTCAAAGGAAGACTGGATGGCACTAGGCAAAAACCCCGCCACATTGAATGCTGTTGATTTATACAAAATGTGGAATACTCACCCGAAACGACGAGAGGTAAATGATATTATCTTTGACCCCAAGGCATACTTTGATGACAATAAAAAAGGGTTTTATAACTTATTCAAAGGATTTGCCGTCCCCGCCGACACATTGCACGATGTAAAATCATTTACTCCAGAAGAAGAGAAAAACGAGCCATTCTTTCAACATATTTTTAACAGATGGTGCGGTGGAGACCAAAATGTCTATAAAAAGGTTTTGGATATGTTTGCCCACATTTACCAAAAGCCGTGGGAGAAATTACATTTATCTTTGGTGCTAACCAGCACAGAACGAGCAGGTAAGGGGATTATCCTTGAAATATTCAAAGATATTATTGGTGGCGAATATTACTTTCAGCCCTCCGATGTGAAAGAAGTGTTAGGCGACTTCAATGCCCAACTAGCACGGGCTATAGTCGTATATATGGACGAAATGGTGTGGGGTGGTGATAAGGAACGAGCGGGCACTATTAAGAAAATGGTATCCGAAAATACACTCACTCTCAAACAAAAATATTTACCAAATCTCACATTAGAAAATATCTTCTTCTTGGTGCTTGCTTCTAACGAAGAATGGGTTGTCCCCGCAGGAACAACGGAGCAACGATGGCTGGTATTGGAAGTATCGGACGAATTGGCACTAATGAAAGAAAACGAAAAAAGAAAAGCAATTACGGATATCCGTGCAATTGACCGACAGCGACTGGCGAAGTTTCTTGCCGAACGAGACCTTAGCACTTTTAACGATCGCGAGACGATATTAACGGGCGGACTACGACAACAAAAAGTAAAAACATTATCTAAAATACGGAAGTGGTGGTTAGATTGTTTAAACGATGGCCATATTTCAAGCGGAATGCCAGAAATACAATTGGCGAAGAAGTTTCAAAAGAAGTAATGTATGACATATACAAATCAAATATTAATGACCCTCATACTTCGCAGACAAGTTTCTGGATGCAAATGAAAAAACTGATCCCCGATGCAAGGGAAACAAAGAAAACCATAGGTGGAAGGAGACCAAGATTTATACAATTACCCTCTCTGGAAGAATGCCAGAACACATGGCGAACTATTTATGGCGACCAAGAATGGCGATTTAGCACACAGGACGACGACGATGAATAAACAATAATACCAGTTGGTATTTTTTTTTTATCCATTATATAGTATGAGCACAAAGCAAAGTTATTTGGACGAGATCGCCAAATGGGAGATTGATAGCAATGTTAAGAAACCGACCATTAAATGGACGAAACCCGAAATTGTATCATTTTATGAACAATACAAACCCCGCGGTGGCGACAATGTAAAAGTAGAAATGCCGTCGGCCACTACACTGGAAAACATAGTTAGCAGTATGGCAGAGGAGGAAAGCACTCCATTCAAAACTGCGGATTTAGTAGAAACAGGCATTACGGAAATTAAGGCCAACGTGGGGGAGGAACTGGCAAAAAAAGAAACGGAAGCAAAAGAAGAGAAGAAAACACCGATTAAAGCAAAGCGAAACCCGCCCGAGGGCGGGTATAGTTGCTATGAAATAATAACGGCACATTTGAAAGTATCCAAAGACCCGTTTAATTTCTTGTATATGAAAGTGGATGACCGCACCATATTACAGGAGGATATGAAGAAATGGCACGAGAGTAGATACGGACATATACCGCCAGAGCAACGCCCCACTCTTAAATATGGTAAGTTAGATTATAAGACATTTTTCCGCGATGTCTTATCTCAACACGAGGGCAAACTCACGACACTGAAAGATATGTATGACAGGTTTCATGTGTAAGAAGCAGTTAGTGCTATGTCTCTCATTACATCAATATTGAAATACGAAGGTTTGAAAGATACAGGCTCCGCAGACGCTGATTTATAATATACTTCCATTGTTAATGGTGCGCCAGTCGCATACGCTACCAGAGCATCATTTGTTGTATTATCTACAATTCGTATAGTGCGGTTGTTGGTAGTGTCAGACGGGTTTGGACACGTCATCTGCCAAGTCAAATTCATTTGAACTCCATATCTTTGGATTAGCCACACACAATCAAAAGACTTATAATCAATGGCGGTTGTATAATTTAGCACTTCGGTATAATAATCATATGTATTCGTGCCATCTGTGATATGAAACCAAAATTGGAATGTAGCAATGCCAGTTGGTGCGGGTAAATTCAATGAACCACGAAATGATACATTAATGAAATAACCATAACCAAGACTTGATATGGTTTTGCTACCATATCCGCCAGTACAAAGAGTGGTAAATGTTGAACTCGTCATCCATGAGCGCATATCAAGACCAACATAAGCATTTTGAATGTTTCTTGTTAATGTCGGAGTAGCCACGACCGCGATTGTTTTTGTGTCAATAGATTGTTGCTCTTTCGAACGGCCGAATATATTCATTTTTTTGAGACTAAATATATATCTATCTTATATTATAAGATTTATTATAAAATAATAGAATTTAAATATGAACCATTTAGGCAATCCGTGGGCATATCACTATTACGGCTCTGTGATAATAGACGAGGATTTAGAAGTTGATGGTGTATTATATGGCGACCACATAGAAGCAAACTCAGTCCAAGCAAGGACTGATGATATAACAATATCGTCAAAAAATAATAACTCTTCTTTGTTGATATCTGATACTGGTTATGTGTCAATTAATAACGAATACGATTTACCAATAGCGGACGGCACGGCTAATCAAATATTAAAAACGGACGGGCTCGGCAATACTTCATTTGCTACATTGACTTCAAGTTATATAAGCGACTTTGAATTGGATAAATTAACGGATGTAGTCATAACAGGCACACCCACAAATAACCAACTACTCATTTATAGCACAGGACAATGGCGCAATACAAACTCACCTTTTCTTAGATTGGATGGCCTCACTATGATGTTTGGAGATTTGAATATGGGAAGTTTTAATATAGTAAATGTCGGTAATGTTGATGGTATTGATGTTTCTGCCCTTGATAGTGCTGTGGTTAAATTAACAGGAGACCAAACCATAGCAGGAATTAAGACATTTAGCAGTATAATAAATGCTAGTGCGGGGATTGATATGAAAAGCCAAAGTATAACAAATGTTAATTTGGTTGATGGTGTTGATGTTTCTGCCCTTGATAGTTCGGTTGTAAAACTAACAGGCGACCAAACCATAACAGGAAACAAAATATTTACTACTTATGTGGCCGTAAAAGACTCAAATCCATTAAACACAGGAAAATTATTCTTCAATTACAACAATAATATGGGTTCTATTTATTCGTCGGAGGCAGGTGGTGCGACGGGCTATCCACTAACTATTGTCGGTTCTTCTATACTTTTTGCTCCAACAACAGGGGGTGGAATGACATTGACAAATAATGTTTTAAATTTTAACAGCACGACAGCAATCAGCGGACTACCCGCACCATTCTATGATGGCGATGCTTCAACAAAAGCATACACTGATACTAAACTAGCAAAGGACGGCACAACGGCTATGACGGGTAGTTTAAATATGGGTGGATTTTCAATAACAAATGTTAATTTGGTTGATGGTATTGATGTATCCACCCTTGATACTTCTGTAGTCAAACTAACAGGAGACCAAACCATAGCAGGAACCAAAACATTCAGCAACATAATAAATGCTAGTGCGGGGATTGATATGAAAAGCCAAAGTATAACAAATGTTAATCTTGTTGATGGTGTTGATGTTTCTACTCTTGATACTTCTGTCGTTAAACTAACAGGAGACCAAACCATAGCAGGGAATAAAAAATTTACTTCAACAATAGAAGTGCGGGGTGCTACTGCTCCAACCGCTTTTGATGGTATCGGTATCGCCTTTGATACGGCGACAAATATAGGAGAGATTGTGGCACAAAAAATAGCAACTGCGAGTTATTATCCGATACAAATAACGGGTTCGTATGTAGAGTTATATGCTGGGGATAATGTAATCGCGACAGCAACGGGCACGACACTATCTTTAAACAACAGAAAAATAACAAACTTAGCCACACCAACAGCAACAACAGACGGGGCGACAAAAGGGTATGCGGATACATTAGACGGGCAAAATGTGAAACTAACAGGAAACCAAACCATAGCAGGAATTAAGACATATAGCAGTGGTGTTGAAATAACGGGAAATTCAATAAATGCTACAACAAAGGGCACATTCGTGGTTTTTAACTCCACAGCCAATATCGGGTCAATTGCTAGTTTGGATATGAAAACAGCAACATATTACAACTTTGAAATTTCTGCGAAAAAAATAAGTTTTATTATTGATGGGACAATCGTCGGTTGGGTAAATGCTTCGGGGTTAGATTGTAATAGTAGCAAAATAGCCAACCTTGGAACTCCGACATTATCAACGGACGGAGCAACAAAAGGATATGCGGACACATTGGACGGGCAAAATGTAAAACTAACAGGAGACCAACCCATAACAGGAATTAAGATATTTAATGGAAGTAGAAATGATGTAAGAGCACTAAATTTGTTAAGCCAAGCCGATTTCAATAATGTTGATATCATTAATGGTAGAAATATAACATATAATGGGGCGAGGATATTAAACCAAAATGGAGGAGATATCTTTTTCAGTCAGACGACGGGTGATTATCAGTATTTCTTATTTACTCTAAATACTGCTTCAAGCGGAACCGCGAACCAACGAGGTTATGTATTTACGAATGTAGCATCTGATGTAAAAGGGGCGGGACTTTATATTTCAAAACTTTTGGATAATAAAAGTGCTTCGTCTGACATTGTCCGTTTTAACAATGCGGGTGGTATGCGGTTTTATGGTGCCTTAGATATGAATTCAAACAACATAACAAATGGCGGAACAATAACAGGAACGACAATTACTTCAACCGCTGGTATATCAACAACAACAGCAACCGCAAGCGGATTAATAACGGCAAATGCGGGTATATCAACAACGACATTAACCGCGAGTGGATTAATAACAGCGACAGGAGGTTCAAGCATAGTTATACAAGGAAATACTAATGGAGGTAATACACGCGGAATATTTTTGTGGGACACTGGCAACACCAGTTATGGTATTTATATGGCTTCAAATGGGGGAGCCACAAATATCAGAAGTCTAGCGGGAGGGTCTGCGGTTGCTGGCAATGATTTTACTTCTTTTGCTGTTAGATTTAGGGTAAGTAATGCTTCAACCGATGGTTTTATATGGGAGAACTCGTCCGAACAATTGTTAATGTCGTTGAATGGGGCAAATGGAACACTATGGACAAAAGGGTTAATAACGGCTAGTGCTGGTGTATCAACAACTACGATCACTGCGAGTGGCCTACTAACAGCAAATGCGGGGATAACATACACAGGAACACTAACATCAGCAACAAATACAAGTGGAGCGAAAATAGGAGTTCAGGGAATAACAGACGGAACAAACGCAAAAGGAATATTTCTATGGGATACGACTAATACGAGCTGGGGAATTTATGCAGCATCTGGTGGAGCAAGCAAAAGTTTAGCAAATGGTACGGCAGTTTCAGGAAACGACTTTACTTCGTATGCTTTTCGGTTTAGAGTGGCTAATGATGCTACGATGGGTTTTGTGTGGGAGAATTCGTCTGAACAATTGTTAATGTCACTGAACGGGGCAAACGGGACTTTATGGACGAAGGGATTGATTACGGCAAATGCGGGGATTACATATTCTGGGGTGCTAACAACGGCATCAGCATCAACTAATGGGGCGAAAATAGCAATTCAAGGACAAACAGACGGGACAAATGCGAGAGGAATATTTATGTGGGACATCGGAGATTCAAACTGGGGAATTTATATGAGCCAGTCTGGGGCAAGTAAATCGTTAAGTGGAGGAACAGCACCAGCGGGAGGAGTAGGCGGAGGATTAACTTCTTATTCTATTAGATTTAGAGTGAATGGTTCTTCAACGAGTGGGTTCATATGGGAGAATAATTCAAATACTGCTTTAATGTCTTTGAAAGCAAGCGATGGTCAATTATGGGTATTGTCTAATCCAATTCAATATTCAGACAGGAGAAAAAAAGAAGATATAAAGGAATGTTTAGGCTTAGATTTTATTAATAAGTTAAATCCAGTCTGCTATCGTATGATTGATGACAAAAAGAAATGTAGGACTGGCTTAATAGCACAGGAATTAGAAGACATACTAACAGAAATGGATATGCTAGATTTTGGCGGTTTTATAAAAGAAACAATTATGGTTCCCTGTCCAAAGCAAAGAGAGGAATACGAATTGAAAGGTGTGAGTGTTAAGCCAGAAGATGTTAAATGTATTGATAGTGGTGATGTTGGTTATGGTATAGGTTATTCCGAGTTTATCGCCCCGTTAATTAAGGCCGTTCAACAATTATCAGATAATCTCGGACATGTCCGAGATAGGGTAGTTAATTTAGAAAAAGAAAATAAAAATCTCATGAATATACTACAAGAAATTAGAGAAAATGGCTAATAATACAACCAGACTTCACAGACCCCCACCTATTATGGATATGGATAATCTCGGACATGTCCGAGATAGTGAATTAACTCCCGAGTTAAAATCCCGTGTTCTTGAAGTAGAACTAAAAACAGAAGAGAAAAAAATTGAAAACGAGATAGAAAATGAATGGAATTGTTGTATGACTAATAAGAAGACTGATAGCAGATTGATTAAATATCTCTTTCAAATGACTATAATCATTGGAATTATAGTCTTATGTTTAGTGAAATTAAGCGAAAAAAAACACCCATGCGAAACTGCGAATGTCTATGTCGGAATACTCACACTTTTGGTGGGTATAGTGCTTCCTAGCCCGAATGCTTCAAAGAAGTGAGTTAAAAACCAAAGGATGATAATCCGATCATATTATCATAATGAATTTGAGATTTTAGATGTTTTGACAAATTATCAATTCTGAAAGAATTACCACATTTACAAGTGATTTTTTTTGATTGATATAAATTTCTTTTTTCAAGAATAGTTTGCTTATTTTCTTCATAGTATTTTTTGTTTATTTCTATTATTTTGTATTTATTCGCTTCTATATATTTTTTTTGCCTTTGTGCTACATATTCTTTGTTTTTTTCAATCCATTCTTTTTGCCTTTGGTAGCATTTTTCTTTGTTTGCTTCTCTATATTTTTTGCTTATTTCTATTATTTTGTCTTTATTATCTTCTCTATATATTTTAACTCTGTCTGCTATACATTCTTTATTATCTCGTCTCCATTCAACAATAGTTCTACCAGCCACATATTTATTAACACAATTTTCTGTTTGTCTAATACATTCACCTTCTCTTTTCTCAAGTTCCATTTTGTTATTACAAGGAAATTCTTCAATTTATTCAATATAAGCATCATCATATTTGACGATTTCAAAAGAAGAAACATAATTAAATTTTCCATTCATCCAACATTTATATTCTCTTTTATGAGCATAAAGTCTTTTGTATAATGGTTGAGTGGTTGAACCGATATACACCTGATCTGTTTGATACGACCTGATAGCATATATTTTACCTTGTTTGTAGTCAGGCATCTTTTTATATCGTTGATTCTCGTTATGTTTAAATAGAATCACATTCATATAAATGTGTCTTATACCAAGCAACGTCGCCGGCACACATTAATGGTAAAGCCTCATCAAAGGAACGACAGGCATTGTTTCCGTTATTTATGAAAACACATTTGAGCCCAGTTTCAAAACCATGTTTTATACACCACACACAACAATCCTTTTTTGAATTATTGACCCGAGAGTAAAAGTCGCAGGCAGTCCGCGACATAACCGAGCACACGAAGAGCAATATTAACAACATATATTATAATATTCATAATTTACCAAAGTAAGTGATATGCCCAATATGCGGGTTGGTTTTTGTTTAAATATGCGGGCTTTCCATCCTTTGTTTTAATTGCTTGATGTCTGGCACGATAACTTTCCCGTCTGTCTTCGTCTTGATGTTTGGTATAATCTGAATAACCAGATGCCCCAAAGTTGATGCGGCGGCCGTTATAGACGACATAATACTTTTTTCCTTTCACTTTACTCTCGCCGAAGTCTGTCGCACCCAATGACAAGGCTTTCTCTCGTAGCCCCATTATATATTATCTTTCTCTTTAATTATATTATTGTAAATCGCCTCTCGTTGCTTATCCGTCAGTGGCAGGCGGTAAAGGATATTTTCAGGTTTTCTAAAAACGGCAGGGTTTTTATTCACCAAGTTCTGAGTGATGCGGATTTGGTCAATTTCCTTCCCTAGCCTTTCCAACTCTTCAAGTTGTTGCTCGTCCTTGCTTTTTTCTTTTTTATTTTCCATGATATATAATAGCGGATATAAAAAATGCCACACGAAAAACCATTTTTCGCATACTATGGCAAAATTAAACGGGAACATAAGTTTTTGTTGAATGAAGGAGACGACACTGCATGGGCTGAAGGAATTCGTGAAGGTATCCGTAATCAGGCCTATGAGATGCTTAGAACGGATAGATTATTGGATGCTTCAACAAAGAGGGGGAATACTATGGAAGATTTAAAAGACAGGATTAGTGCCTTGGACAATAAACAAGCAATTTATGCAAATATGAATTACGACGAAATGAAAGCACACCTTCAAGATGACGGCATTGATATGAAAGAATTTGAAAGAAAACACGGAACTGCCCCCATGAACGAACAAATGATTGAAATGCGAAAATTAGCAATGGCTACCGATAAATATGATATAGCACACATAGAAGACAATATCCAGCAAATGAAGCGAGATATAGCGCAATTGGTGAAACAAGGATACAGAGAAGAAGAACTAAAACAATTAACTGATAAGGGCTTAACATATATGAAAAACAAAGGCAACAAAGACAAAACTCGTCCAATACGAAGAGAGGATAGAAAGCAAGCGGAGCAAGATTACAAAGAATGGAAAGAAAACCGAGAAGAGTGGGAGAGAAAACACCCAGACGATGCTTTAATAGAAGCACAGGTAGGCGACGAACACAAGATGCTTGTGCCACGAATAGGTGATGACCCCCGAAGTGTAGAAAGATTTGTTAATGCTATTATTAGAAGTATTCAAGAGATAATTATGAGCCCCAGACTTAATAGATTACTTAACCTTGCTACAGGTGTTGGGCGATATGGTGTGAGCAGGCTAGCGTGGGGGCAGATATTGAGATTAATTGCCAACAATCCACAACTACGTGCGATGAATGTTGGATTACTTGGAAGAAGAAGATCAGATGCTTTAAATACCATTTTGCTAGCACTAGCAAGAAATGAAGTGCCAGAGGGTTTGCCTCCTCCTAACCCTCGTCTGATCGCAAGCGGACAGCAAAGAATAGGTGATTATGTGTTAAAGGATATGTTGAGAAGATTAGGCTTACAGGTATCAACAATGATGGCATGGCAGACATTTAAAGCAGGTGTTGAAGGCACTGCAAAGGTTGGTTTTGGCGCATTTCTATATCACATATACAGCGTATGGTCTGCTCAACCAGATGCTCTCATTAAGTTGGAAGAAGAACGAATTCATACCGAAGGAAGTAATTATAATGGTGGAGGCACACGAGTGGAAAGCCGTCTTCAATTAGAAGATAGAACTCGCGGTAAGTTTCCTTACATTCTCCCAGCAGATGCTTTGGATTTAGTTGCTTTTGAACATGATTTATTGTATGCTACTGGTGATAAGAATGTCCAAAACTTCGCCGACCAACGATACTTTGAAAGAATTACCAATATGAGCGATTATCTAACGAGTAATGGATTGGCTACGGCCGAAGTTGCCAAGAGTATTTCTGACAATTACAACTCAAGGTTTTCAAAAGCAGATATATCTAAAATGGCATTACAAGCACAAGGGAGAGTCCGCAGTGGAGTATCATATTTGGACGCGATGAAATTCTGGAAAACTATTAAATTAATACCTCCAGATGCGAAATACAATGCTTTTATACACAATGTAGACCAAACATTAAATTCTATGATTGGGGTTATGAATAATGTGGGTAGTTTTGATAAAGACACTAATTTTAAAGTAAATAAAGTAGTAAATCCTGCTACATTCAGCAAACAATATGCGGAACTCGTTGATGGTTTTAACAAAATGGTGAAATCACAAGAAAAAGCCGATGGTGTGAAAGGATATTCTCTTATCGCACCAGCAAATGAAACTACAATTAATAATTTTATAGAAAAAATAAATACAAAAGATATTCCACCAAGTATAGAAAAAGATATAGTTGTTGAGATTAAGCCCACGCTAAATCAAACAGAAATGGTAGTAGCAGATACTATTGGACTGGGCAATAACTTGCTCATACTTGATGATAAAGGTGCCCAAAAGAGGTACTTAAAGGGATTTGTTAAATCGTTGAAAGAGAAAACTGGAAAGAAAATTAAACTTTCCAATTATGACGATCCAAAAGTTGGATGGGAAGAGGCCATTAAACAGGCACTAAATCAAGGTGCTAGTATATCAGACGTAGCAGATGCGGATGACATTTTGGATAAGAGAATTTATCAAGAAATGCGGGGTAAATTGACACAGGAACAAATGGAGCAATTGACAGAACTAGAAATAATAGACGAAGAATTTGAAAGGGCAAAACCTAAAGGTCTAACACCAGCACCACAAACTCAACCACCGCAAGCAACGCCACCGCAAACCATGCCACCGCAAACCATGCCACCCGCACCGCAAACCATGCCACCGCAAACTATGCCACCGCAAGCAACACCCGCACCATTGCCAGTGCCACTAGTGCCAAGAACAAGTGGATTTGTTGAAGAACCTGTTCAACCGCCACCACAGACTGATATTAAAAACGAAGAACAACCAAATGTTGCCAATGACCAAATGGTTGATAGTATGAGAAGTATTGACCAATTGGTTGATAAACTTATGGGGAAATCTCCCGCCGATGAAAGAGAAGATTTGATGGCACTTATTCGTTTTCTAATGCCAAGCGACCAAAATGGAGGTATCGGCACTTCACAAACAAACCCACTTATTAAAGGCAACGAACTAAGACGAGATCGCATGCTAGACACCAAGAATGATTTTGAATTGTTAGATAACACAATCTACAACAACACAAATAATCACTTTATGTTGAATAAATACAATAGAGCAGTCATCCAGAATAGAATAAAAGAAAAAAGAGAGTTTCCAAAAATGAAACGAAAACTGACCAGAAACTTCTCAGCGGAAATCCCGCGACAAGTCCAAACTCGTCCAGAAAGAAAAGATTTTAAACCGCTCGTCAATCCTCCAAGTAATTATGCTTTTGGTAGTCCTTACTCTCCTTATTTCTATAATTATGCTTCACCACCCCAACCATTTGGTGCCGAATATGATAATTATAGATATAATCCAAACTATTTTCAAAACCCATAGTATAAGATGCCTAAATCCATACGTAAAGGATTAATAGCAAACAAGTTGCCACGAAAAACACTTTTGAAGCAAAATCTGGAGAAGACCAACATAGAAAAAGCACACGAGGAATTTACTATTGACAGGCCAGTAATAACAGAGTTAGAAAACAAGAAGCCCCCTAAATTTCATAACGACTTAGAAATACAACCGATTAAAACACAACGAGATAGTGTCAAACTGCTTCCTATTCAAGAAGAAGGAATATTGCCAGCAATGGGGACTATGGTTATATGTGCAAGCACTGGCGGAGGTAAATCAGTTATGATTTGTAATCTACTCGCCAAAAAGAACATGTTGAAAGGATTTTATGATAGAATAGTAGTCTTTTGCTTAAGTCCGTGCCCAATTTTAGAAGACACTCTCAAGTTAAAAAAAGAAGACACAATCAAAGAGGATAAACCTGAGTTAATGAGAGACATATTAACTAAACAAAAAGAACTGATTAAAACTAAAGGTTTTAAGAAAGCACCAAAGATATTATTGTTATTGGATGACATCGCACAAAGTAAGACTTTTCTTAAGTCAGAAGTGCTCACCGAGTTGTTTTTCGCTTCAACACATGCTAAAGTGTCAGTCTGGGTAGCAACTCAGAGTTATACACAACTCCCGCGAAGAATAAGAATTAATTGCCATTGGATGATTATTTTTAATGGAGTAAGGCGGAGCGAACTTGACAGACTGGCAGATGAATATGAAAGCCCTTTTCTCACCAGAAAAGAATTTTACAATATGGTTAAGTATGCTACGGCAGAACCTTATTCGTTTCTAGCAATTAACAACACCGCCAGTGATAGAACAACCCAGTTTAGAAAGAATTTCTCTACTATATTACGATTAAATAAGGATAGAGATATGACCAATTTATGATTGAATTCAATCATAAACTAATTTATAAACTAATTCAATTAAAAAGTTTTTTTGTTTCATAATAATATAATAATATCTATCATATGTAATAGATATGTCAGCACAGAAACTATATGCGACCCCTTATCATCAAGCAATGTCAATTTGGTATAAAGAAAATGGACAAGGCAAACTCACAACAATTCGTAAGGGAACACCCGAACATGTGGCAATCAAAAAAATAGAAGAGGGTATTAAGAGTGGTAAGATTAAAAGTCTAATCCGTCCAAAAGCACCTAGAGTAAAGAAAACACTTAACGAACCTATTGCCAGCGGGCAACCAGACCAAGTGCCAGACGAAGCATTGAAAAGAAAAGCACCAGACATAGCATCGGCAAATAATTCAACTCCCGAACCAAATGCCAAACCAGTTGAAATGTCTCCAGCACCTAAGGTTGAACATTCTTTGCCAAAGTCCGTCAATCCAACTCCTGTTTCTGTGCCAAAACAAACTACTACAACACCAGCAAGTAAGATAGAAGCAATGGAGGATGCTTCTAAGGAAACTCCACCAACTAAAAAAGTTGCGCAAACTAATGACATTGATATAAATCAAGCCATAGCGGATTTAAAGAAAATGAAAGAGGAAAGAATTACACACCAGAATTTACAGATTATGAAAAAAATAATTAATGGTAATTGATAAAATATATTTTATGTGGATATTTATATATTCGCATTTTTATAATGATTAAAAACACGTATGCCTCCAATAGATTGTCTAATGAGTTTATTAACAAACTCAACGAAGGAAACCGACCCGCGAGTGATGGTTTTCAACTAAATCAGTTTGATTTGTGGAGTAGCAATGGTGCCCCATTAGTTAATCAACCATTAACCGAATTTGGCGACCTTGTCTCACATGAGAAGAGCACCATTCAAAACACATTAACCGACATTTCTGATAGCAAAGAAAAAAGAGATGTTGTTGATTTGGACACCGCTGTTACCAGTTTGGCTTACTTGAAGAAAGCGATTCAAAATGCTGAGGCAAGAGAGTTTCAATTGACTTCACCACAAGACACAAGACTTGACAATATACAGAATTCAGTTGATATTATTAAACAATCCGTTTCAGGTGAATAAATAATTATTTTTAATTTCTATTATTTTTTTATTAGTATAATAAGCAGTGTAATTTCTACAACCACAACAACAGAAATGGAAGGAAAGGATAGTAAAAACACGGAGGAGTTGATGACCCTCAACAACCTCAGGTATGAGTTGCCAGCAAATCTGGCACTCACTGAGCAGGGGAGTATCTTTAAGAAGAACTTTGCCGACCAGCAGACTTATACCAGTGCATCGGGGACTGAAATGATTTTTACACTTCAGGCGAGCACTGATTTTGTTTATGGAAAGAATTGCTATTTATCTTTTGATATCAAGGCAGACAATTTGGTAGCCACTGATGGAAAAGATAATGTTGCTTGTGCTATTGGCTTTCAAAACACTCCTGCTACCGCTATTTTTGAAAGATTTTTGTTGGAAAGTAAGGATGGTAGCGAACTTGAACGAATTGAAGATTTGAACAAGATGGTGCGAAATATTCTCCCGTGGTATTATCCTTTTGATTATCGCCGACAGGCACAGATGTCTGGACAGAGAGAAAGTGTTGATGTTATGGCTAGCACTACAGACGACGCAGTTGCTTACTTTGCGGTCAATGTCCCCACTGCTGGTAGTGTTGGCACTGGTAATTATTTGAGGGTTTGTATTCCTCTTCATTACTTTTCAGGAGTGTTTAATGAAGAAACTCTCATTCCTCCCTCTTTGATTAGTGGTATGAGGCTTCGTTTGACATTCGCCCCGCCACAGGAAGCATTGACTATTATTGGAACCACTGATGCTAAGGTTCCCGCTGGATTCTCCGGATCGGCTCTCACTTTCACCGTATCAAATCCTGTTATTATGTTGGAAACCTTCTCACTTGCTCCCGCCGTCCAGAGAAATATTATGGAACAGATGGGAAGCAAGGATGGGCTTCCATACACTTATGAAACATATTATAACCAAAAAGCAAATCCTGCGACTTCGGATGATTTTAATCTTCAAGTGAATAAGGCTGTTGCTCGTGCTCAGTGCTTGTATATCGTAACTCAAAATGTAATTGCGGATAATGCTAGTATTGATAACTTGGGAACGGCTCAAATGCCTTACAGACAATATCAATGCCGTATTGGTGATTGGTATGCTCCTCAACAGAAGATGGAAATCGGAGGAAGCACCGATACACTTGCCTCCGTTCAACGAGGATGTGCGGAGTTGTATGCTAACAATCTCCAAGCGACTATGGGTATTCGTGATGCTTACATGTCTTCATCTGTTTCTCTTGAAAACTTTCGTAAGTATTATTCTGCTACGGGAGTTTCCACTACTGCTACAAATGGTGGATTTGCTACCATTATTCAGACACTCAATCAATCGCCACATATTGGAGCGTCTGGTCTTGCGGTTAATAACTCACGAACTGCCGAAGTTTCTATTCGGTATGCTTCTGATTATAACGCAGACCGCGCCATCACCGCTTGGTTGAAATACGTCAAAGTTGCGTCTATCTACCCCAGTAGATGCGTCGTAAAACAATAGCCCTTATTTACTCAAAATCTCTCTTAGTATGTGTAGTCAAAAATGGATTAAAAAATTAAAAATTAGAATAATATTTTTTGCTATATATAGCAATGTCATTTACGATCTCTAACTTAGAAGATGAAAAACGCACGAGAAAAAATTTCCTCCTTCGTGTCTCCTCAAGCGATAAAACAGAATCCAAATCCGCTTCTACTCACAATGGCCGTTTCGTCGTTGATTTACCAGCAACTGGTCGTAATATTGATATAATCAGTGCTTATGTCGTTAAAAGTATCTCTATCCCAAATGTTTTCCCAAACATACCGAGTTATGCCAACACTCTCACATTGATTAAAACAACTGGATCGGCTACAAAAACGGCAATCGTAACAGCAAATCAATACACCATTGATACATTTATTACCGCTCTTCAAACTGCGATTAATTCAGCAATTACCCCTAACTCCGTAGTTATAACTTTGAACTCCGTTAATAAATTGAATTTTGCTTTCACTGGTGATACATATGCTTTTGATTACGATAACAGCACGATTAGCGATAAGATAGGATTAACTGCCGATATCTCGGCGGCGGCGAGTAGCACCATGCAGTCTATAGTCAATCTAATCGGTGAAACGGCCGTTTATGTCCATAGCCGTGCTTTAAATCAGTCTGGTTTAGTTGAAGCAAATGGTAATTTCTCTGTGGTCGGTAAATGTAATTTAGATAAGCCGTATGGAGTCCAGTGCTACTTTGAGAGTTCTAATGATGTCGCCGATTACGTCCCGTTCAATACAACAAAAAGTTTAAGGTCTATTGATATTGTAATTAGAAATGCGGGCGGTGAAGTGCTTGAATGTCCTGTCAATTTTGAAGTTTCAATTCTTCTCAAAGTCTATCATGCTTAATCCTATCGGTTTATTTACATTTGGACTATAATTTCCCTTATTATATATGATATTTTTGGACAATATAGATAAATTGTTTAAGTTGATAACGGCTATCAACGAGTGCCGTTTGAAACAAAAAAAAGATATAATCCCGTGCGGGACTAATATGGATCAGTTTTATCGGTATTTAAGGAAATACCATGCACCAATTGTTGAGGAAATGACAAAAAAAACAAATATTAACAATCTAGCAGTAGAGATAGAAAAAAAGTTTGAAAGCCTGTATTTTTGAAAGTGTGTATTTTTTTTTGTTTAAATCTGGTCTTCAATCCAGTTCAATGAAGCGTAAATGCTCGCACCTGTTCCTGCCACTAGAGATGCTGACACGGTCAATGTCTTACCCGTTCCAATTTTTAGGTTATAGCGAGACAAATCAATGTAAATAGAAGCACCTGCAGATAATATATATGTTAATACTATGTTTCCGCCAGTGCGGGTAGTTCCTGCTGTATCTACCTCGGCTAATGATGTGTTTGTATCGTAATTGCTGTATGATGGTGTGCCTCCAAGTGTCGCATTTAATGTTATCTTTGCTATACATATTTTATCACTTGTGTTGCTCACACACAAATTTTCAAAATAAATAACATTGTAATTCGTCTTACTATTAAATGTGGCTCGGTTTCTAATGGTAAATATAGAAGTTTCCGTCGTTCCAATAGTTTTGACATTGTCATACGAATTGGTTATAGCAATAGTGCGGTCAATAGTCCCCTCAACTGCCAAAAACATACTCGCCGTTTTCATTACAACGGATTGAAGGCTTGACGAATATGCCTTCGCATAAATAGCAAATGCGGCCTGATCTAATGATGGAGTAGTAGCAGTGCTCGCGTATTTAATCGCATGAATTACTTCCATTCGTCCAGTGCGGGGATTTTCAATTTTAAATGTAATCTGACCGCTACCCAGATATTGGACGACTATTTCAAACACATTCAATTTGGTAAAATCAATCGCGGGGAAGTTTCCCGTATTATCACATTTATCAACATTCCAAGCATACTGACTAACCACATTTTCAACACTCCCCGCCGTTCTTACAACAGACATTCCCAAGTTTGATTGTCTAAAACATAAATTGTCTGCTGGTGTGCCTATGCCGATATCGCAATTAAAGGTAGTCGCGGTGGTAGATGACGGAAACAATGCGGAAAATCTAGCAACCAAGCCCATGCCACTTCTATATTTTGCTCTCTCTATAGTCGTAATCTGTGCGGTTGAATTACCTGAGGCCGATGTCGTTAAAACCGCCATTGAATTAGCAGTTGATACCACCCCGCCGTTTGTTTCTGTTTTGTCAAAGAAACGAGTATTAATGCCATATGTAAATACATTTTGTAATACTGGCGATAAAGTGGCCGTTCTCAATTCTCCGAAGGCCGTTGTTGGTAATGCGTCTTTGATATTATCTATTGATAAAGAAGATGATGACGATGTAGATGATGACGATGGAGTGCTCGTGCTTTGACCAAACAAATTCATTTTTATTATATAATATGTAATATAAAAACATGCCGATAATAATACACGAATTGCCCGTGGATATCGTTGGCCACATTAAAACCTTTGTCTATTTGGAAAACATAAAAAATATCAACAAAGGGACTTGTGATATATGCGGACTGGCACCCACATTTCAATCACATCCGCCTATAATCGCCGTAAATGTTGATAGTGTGGATTACATAGAATGGTTCACCATATGCTCCGTTGCATGTTTCAGGTGGGAGAGTAAATACAGGAAGCAATACAGAGTGCCCCCATTGATTGTGGTTAAGTATTAGCCTTCTTTTTAATTCTAGCACTTCTTCTTAATGGTGCTTTTGTTTCCTCTTCTTTTTTCGCTTCACTCTTCGTCTCTTTACTCTCTTCGCTGTCGCTCTTCGTCGCTTCGCCCCTCTTCTCTTTAATAAACGTATTTACAATAACGGCTCCAATCCCGCTTAATTGTCTTAGTTTAGTATTTGTTATTTGCCCCTCGTAATCAACCCATATCTGCTCAAGCAATTTATACTTATCCTCTCTACTAGCGCTTTTACCTAATGGTTGGTATTTACATTTTTCGTCTCCGTTATCTAGATTGCTTTCAATTCCATTAGTATTATTTAAATTCAAATATAAATCTATTTTTCGTCTCAACTCCTCTAATTCTGTTTTAATCCCTTCTGCCTTAATTTCTTCAGGGTCGGCCACATTAACCCAACTATAACTAAAACTGGTGAGCATATCGCCGTGCCCCAACACATTTGAAACCCACGTATTAAAATTCTCTAATTTCGGATTGGCAAAATTACTATACGACAAACTAGCATATAGTTTTCGCAACATACTGCTTTTCTGTGTGTAGTCCGATAGCCAAGGGAAGATTTTGATAATCCTTTTGTTTAGTTCATTGTTCTTTTGTTTATCAAGCACACCTTCGCTGTTAATAATAACTGCTTTTTTCTTTTTGAAATGGTTTCGTATTGAATTTACTTGTTCTATTACAAACTGGGGAGTAAAAAGGACAACAGGCCTCTCAGTCCAATTCTTTTTTTGTCCTTCTCTCTTTTTCGCTAGGTTATTCACTAGCAACCAACTCGGTTTATCTGGTATTAATTCATATGTGTTTTTATCAAATATTTCAACAGGCCTTGCTCCAATTGCTATCATCAAAGCAAGTAGTTTAAGATAAGGGTCATTACTTAATATCATATCATTCATTTTAGCCATTACATCACGGACATCAATCTGTATTTTTTGTTCATTTTTGGCTTTGACATCTTTCTTATATCCCTCAACGATATCAATCCGCTCGTCTTCATTTAGATTAAAATACTTATCAAGTTTGCTCATTTCATATACTTTTTCGCTTTGGTTGGGCTCTATTGCTTTTTTTCTCACCTCAGAAAGTCTTTGCCTTCTACTATTCAAATTTGGATACACGATAGCATATTTTGGATATATTACCTTTAGTGCCTCAAGCACCTCTTCATCACTCGTTGGCGTGCTAAATAAAGATATAATAGCATTATGAAAGGCTATACTTGGTTTTAACTCACTATCGTAGAAGTTGGACACGACCTCATAAATTTTACTTTCAGTTGTAGCAACTCTTAACTGCCTAACAAACTTCTTGTCATCTTCGCTCCACATCGTAGTGTATATAAGACAAGTCTATTTTTTTCTAAGTCAAAAATAAGGTTGGCCAGCAACAGGAGAAGGTATTTTCACTCCCACTGCTCTTATATTCATCCAAAAAAATGTTATGGCTAAGCAAAAAGAGTGGTTTTCATGCCACATTATCATCAATCAGAATTGAACTGGCGACCAATTTTTCAACAGAATGTTTCCTTACTAACATGACAAGAGAACTCACCCTGACAATTTATTGAAAAAGAAAAGTATTTGAAGTATTTTGATATGGACGAAAAAATTAAGAAAAAATAAAAGGTTCAAATTATGTAAAGAAGATGGACATCCTTCGGAATTGAACCTGCGACCTAAATTTTCAATGATCATGTTGAACTCGTTAGTCCGCCCTTTACACGAACCTGCCAGTGATGCAGAAAAAATGGTATTTGAAGTATTACCGCCAATCTCAAATACATTTGAGATATTCTAGAAATTCTATTTCCGTGAAAACCACCATGCGCCAATGCGCCAAAAACCCCTTACTGCGAAATATTTGCTTGCGCCAAAAAAACGAAGTTTTGGCGCAACAAGTATGGCTGAAGACACAATTTCGGATAGACTTAAAACCAAAAATGACTGGATTGAAATATTTGAAACGATGAAGAGAGGAATAGATAGACTCAAAAAAGATAAAATAATATGCGAAGAAAGAATTTCTAAAATAGACAAAGAAATCGCTCGTCTTGTTGAAAAGAAACAGCCTGAAATAGTCAAGGTTGATGCTATGAACGAGATGTTGCGCCGATTAAGTATTGAAAATAATGGAGTAGAGGAAGATAAAATCGCTCGCTTGAGAAAGAAAAGATTGGAACAGAAAAAAAGTAAAGAAATAGATAATTTCTATAGATGGAAAAAAGATAATCGTGGCCAACTTTCCGCAATTGTCATGAATAATATCATCGCTGGTATTGAGAACGAGCATTTATCATTTAATGCTTCGTTTAACAAATACTCCAGTGATGGTATTAACGAGCACATAAACGATAGCATTAATAGCGAACGAGAACATAAGAGAAACATGCACAGAGTCTTCAGAACCGAGAGTGCGGATAGCAACTCGGAATAAAAAGACTTTAGTGTAAAATGTTGATTTAAAATATGTTGATTTTACTTAGAAAACAACATTATCAACATACATTGGTTTTTTTCAAAACCAAGGGGTTTAACACCCCACCCTAATTCAAAGAAATTTCTATTACACATGCTTTTTTGTGTGTGTAATAGACAATGGGAGAGCCGAATGAAGTAGCCGACCAACTCGGCGAAATGAACATCGCCCCTACCCCTGCCCCTGCTGGTAAGCACTAAGTCTATCGTTTCTTTTTATGACAATGAATGTGGTTGTAGGTTTCTGGAAGACTTGGGAGCGGGTTGAAAAGAAAGCCCCTGCCGAAGACATGCAACTCACACGCGTGTCTGCTGGGTTTGTTGGGCTTAGTTTGGTGAATGGTTTTGACGCCTTTCAAAAGGATGTCAAGTATTTTACTCGCCATGTAAATGAGCGAAGCGAGGATTATCTTTTCGCTTGGGTTCCTCTGGACAGAACCATGAGGAGCCCGAGAAAGAAAACTTACTTTCTCGTTTCGCTTCAGGTTGGGGGGAGGGAGGAAATCCTTGTCTTTCCCTCCCTCTCTGCTTTAATGAAAAAAGTGGGAGATAACGAAGAGAGCATCAATTGGTGTGTCCCCATTGATTAAAATCATTTTTTATTGAATTGACTTGGGTTTTCTCATTGTGTTATCCCCCCATTTGTTGTTTAAATCATTAGTTTTCTTAATGATTTCAATCATTAAAGGTCGGACACCTGCGAGAGAGAGCAGAGGGAGTTTTTATAAAATTCATCTTGCTGCCCCCTGTCCAACCTTTGGCTTCATTTTTCCAAAACTTTTCCCTGTCCCCCTCCTATAAAGGGGGGACATACTTTTTTTTTTTTTTTCTTATAAAAGGTTGGACAGGTTGGACAGATAAAAAAAAGATTAATAGTAAGAGTAATAATGTATAAAATCCTTAAAAAAACATAATAAAAAGTGTCCAACCTTCAAAAACTAAGGTCGGACGTGTCCAACCTAAGGGTTGGACAGGGGGTAGAAAGCGGTATTTTATAAAAACTCTCTCTCCCGTGCTCACATATACAAAAAGAAACAGGACTGCTTTTTGTGCTCAACAAGCACTACATAAGCACTACATTTTTTTACTCTCACATTATCCCCCCCAACCCCCCCGTTTCAACTTCGTTGAAACCGCCCCCCCTTCCCCCCTTTGGGGTGTGATCATTTATGTTGGATAGACAGGTCCAACCGCAAAGTATAAAACAAGCCGTTAAAATGTATAAAACCAACATTAGACATATAGAAAAAAGTGTCCAACCCTTGTAAAAACCGACGAAGGTTTTCTAAAAATCAACAAACTAAGCACACTAAGAGAGATTAAGACATATTAAGCACATAGTCCATATAAAATTTATTTATATATATTTTTATGTAGTAAAAATATGGACTATGTGCTTAATATGTCTTAATCTCTCTTAGTGTGCTTAGTTTGTTGATTTTTAGAAAACCTTCGTCGGTTTTTACAAGGGTTGGACACTTTTTTCTATATGTCTAATGTTGGTTTTATACATTTTAACGGCTTGTTTTATACTTTGCGGTTGGACCTGTCTATCCAACATAAATGATCATATGTATATATATATATGTATATATATATATATAGACAGATGTGGATGAAGGTATGGATGAAAACCAGGATACAGGCAAAGATAGGTAGGTAGTTAGGTAGGTAGGTAGGTAGGTAGGTAGGTAAGTAGTTAGGTAGGTAGATAGGTAGATGGGTAGGTAGATAGGTAGGTAGGTAGGTAGGTAGGTAGGTAGGTTGGTAGGTAGGTAGGTAGGTAGATAGATAGATAGATAGATAGATAAATAGATAGATAGATAGATAGATAGATAGATAGATAGATAGATAGATTAGATAGATAGATAGATAGATAGATAGATAGATAGATAGATAGATAGATAGATAGATAGATAGATATAGAAATACCTAGTAAGGAGTAGGGTCGACAGAGAGGATTATGCGTAGTGACGCATTGTGCTAGCCACGCAATCAGCACCAGCACAGCGCACAGCTTGCCCAGGAACAACCGCAGATAATAGCTACGCACACACACGCACACACACACACACACACACACACGTAGTCGCACATTGTGCTAGCCACGCAGTCTGGAGGAGCAAGGCGCACAGCTTTCCCCAAGAACAACCACAGATCATAGCTACGCACACGCATACACAGACAGACGTGTATCTTGTAGTGGCACATTGTGCTAGCCACGCAAGCAGCACGAGCACAGCGCACAGCTTGCCCAGGACAGCCCACAGACCATGGCTACGCACACACACAGATACAGACAGCACTGAGGTAACACACACGCACAGCGCAGTGAGGAATGAATACGCCAGCCGATGTGGTGAATGAATATGCCAGCCGCGACTGTCTGCACCTCACCGCCCTCGCGCCAGCTTACAACAACAACAAAAACAACAACAACAACAAAAACATCAACAAAAACAACAAAAACAACAACAACAACAAGAACAACAACAGATTACCGCGCTCTTGCCAGCTTGTCTTGCTGCGTTCCCTTTTGCTTGTTTGTCTTGTCTTCTCGCTTTCCATTTAGCTTGTCTGTCCCATTGCTGGCGTTCAGCCTCACATACATAAACACACATATATACATACATGCATAACATACATACATGCAGACATACATAACATACATACATACATACACACATATACACACACATACATACATACATTCCCGTCTTTACCATTTTGTCCTGTTCGTGGATAAATAATTGTGGCAGGAAGTCATTACATACACACAAACGTACATACCTATCAGTCTTTTGCCATTTTGTCCTGTTCGGGCAAAATAATTGTGATAGGCAGGAAGTAAGTGCATACATACAAACGGACAGACCCTTCTGCCATTTTGTCCTGTTCGGGCAGAAAAATTGTCATAGGCAGGAAGTAATTGCATACATACATACATGCATACACATACGTAAATACATACCCGTCTTTTCCATTTTGTCCTGTTCAGGCAAAATAATTGTGACAGGCAGGAAGTAATTTGCCCAGAAGACGAAGGGACGGCCCGCCTATATGTGTTTATGTACCTGTGTATGAATGTAAGTAAATTTGTCTGATTTGTGTATGTAAATTCATACGTATGTATGTATGTATGTGTGTGTATGTGTGTGTGTATGTATGTATGTATGTATGTATGTATGTATGCATGTATGTATGTAGTTACTAAGCCTTGTTGGGCCAGCGGGCCTGTCCCGGCTAGTAGAGTCAGCACCTTCACCAACATACATAGATAGATAGATAGATAGACAGATAGATAGATAGATAGATAGACAGATAGACAGATAAATAGGTAGATAGATAGATGGATGGATAGATAGATAGATATATAGGTAGGTATGTAGGTAGGTAGGTAGGCATGTTACAATCCCCGAAGATAGCTCAATAAAAAGTCGGTAATACAACCAGACACAAATCCCCAAAAGAGAATGATGTCTCGTTATATTAGCTCAGTGAAGCCGAAAAGAAAACTGCAACAGACCAAGGTTAAAATGGCATTAGGTCAAATCAGGCCAAACGATATTGAAAATAATGGGAAAAAACTAGGTGCACCTGACACAAGAAAAAATGTACTTTTTACCGGCTATCAGGAGGGTGATGCCTACAGTACACCTTCCCGTTTTTATGAAGGAAATATGCAATATTTTCGTCATATAATTGCTGATTTCTTTTCTGCACAAACGCTACGGGGTGTCGCAACTAAGTGCATTAACCCACTGATAGACGGTGCAGTGGATATATAAAACGCATACGCCAGACACGAGTCAACTATAAATCTCCAGCCTCGTTTTTGTAAATAAAAACTCTTCCTTCCACACTTGTTGTCCCCCCCGTAACTTAATTCTGAGGCAGTATGTCAAGAACAAATAGTATTACTATTGCAATAAAAGCAGCGTTATAATTTTCTCCTTCTCCAAAAACACTTCCGATCAGTAAATACATTGTCTTTTAATAACATACCCTTGTATTCAATCGGTTACCTTAATATAGTACTAGGGGGCCAGACCTAATAACTATATCCAAAGCCGGGGTGAGTGAGCCCGACCATGCGATATGCCGACACAAGTAGAGACGGACCGTGCTGGTATGACGATATTAAGTATATCCAAAGAAAAAAATTTAATATGTCTACTATGAGAACATTTTTTGAGAACATCACCCTGGATACTTGAAGCAGGGTCGTACCAGGAACACCATCGCTAAACTCACAAGCGATCCCCTTATACGGTGTCGTATCCATTTGCCGATTGACCCTCGCACTCATATGCTGCGATAAAAATGCCAAGTAACAACAATGGTATTAAAACATTTTAATAAGACATGATCTGACATGGGCACTATGAGATTAATCCACATGCAGCTTTCAATGTCCGACGCGTGATAAAAGAAAAAAATGTCACTTACTGCCTTCGTCGCCTTGCGCGAACCCCTTTGCCAGGTGGCGGGCCGCCAACAAAAGTCAAGTCAAACTTCGACTCCTCCAGAATGTCCCATATTTTGTTAGGGATGGCGCCCAAAGATAAGTCAAAAGGAATATCAAGCACTCCTCTAGGCAGTGACTGAATAGTCCACGCAGTGTGGTCTTTGTCTCGAAGGGTAATAGTATCATCCCATGTCTCGAGATTTTTCGCGTCTTTGTACACTGGTAAATATTGTCTAGCTTTTGGATCCTCAACAGGGTCCATGCTTCTCCAAAAATGGAGTACCGGTTGTATCGTTTTTGCTGCTAAGGATCTCTTCGATGTCCGTGCTGCCCGTGTAGTCTGCGGGACCGCCACAGCTCGCATGAGATAAAGATCTGAGAGAGTGTCATCGGCAACATGAGATTCTGCCGGTCTCAACAGATAAAAAGCGTCTCGGACCCACTTGATGGCCGCAATCGCCTCTCCTTCCTTCCATCGCACATGTCGAATGTCCACATTACCCGCGTTCGGGTTAGTGTCCTTCTCCCCTCCTCCTCCATGGACATCCGTCGCTCGCGTCGACCTTGCCACCTTCCTCGGTTGGTCGAAGATGAGATCGTTTTGCGCTCTCCTCCTCTGCGCCTCCGTGAACTTCTCCTTCGTACCGCCGCGGACTATGGGGGCTTTAGACTGAGTCCCCGCCGCGCTTTTGCGGTTTGAGTCTTCCTTACTCTCCTCTTCGGTCTCCTCCTTCTCCGTGACCGGTGCCCGATAGGCATTCTCCTCCTCTAAGGTATCATCCTTTTGTATAGGCGGTACCTCTTGGAAGTCCTCCTTCATCCGTTTCAACGCCTCCTCAACGGATTCATCCTCAAGTAAGAAGGGGTCATATTTGATCAGCCTTCGAACATTCACAATCTGCACCTTCCCTCTACCCCTGATCTTATAATTCAGAGGTCCCATCTGTTCCATGACCTGGTATGGTCCTTTCCAGTGGGTAAACATCTTAGAGCTAACCCCCTTAGGGACTTGAGGATGGTACAAGAGTACAATATCCCCAACCTGGAAACGGACTTGATCTAAGTGCGCTTGTCGCACTCCTTGTGCGTCAGTCTTTCTGCGCTCCGCCTCCCTGTGCGCCGCAACTATTTGTTCCGCCTCCATCTTCGCTCTTAGTCTCATCCCGAACAACTCATCCTCATCTGCCCAAGTGTCTTTTGGATGCAGAAGTGAGGTTGGGATATTAGGCTCTCGGCCGTAAACCAATTGATATGGCGAGACTGAGCTCCTGGCTCCTCCTAATGCCAATGAGGGTAGACAGTTCATTGCAAAGGCAAATGAAGGTGCTGCCTCCACCCAGGCTCTCTGATTCTCCTTCTTCATACAGTACATCTTAAGCGAGGCTTTGAGAGGTCTATGTACCCGCTCGATCTTGCCATTCGCTCTCGGGTTATACGCAGTAACATATTGCCATTTCATCCCGTAGTACTTAGATAGTCTGTCGATGACTTCATTATTAAAGTCAGAACCTCGATCAGAACATATCTTTCTAGGCACTCCGATCTGCGAGACGATCCTATCGATCAGAGCCTCCGCAGTTGTCTTGCCTGTAGCGTCCTTAACAGGAACAACCCAGACATAATTGGTGGCTCGATCTATTGCGGTAAGAAGGTATCTGTACCCTTCTGCCGATTCGGGGAAAGGTCCCACATGATCGATGTGTAAAAATTCAAACATCCCGGCGTGTAACGGGAATGTACCGATCAGGCCAAAGTTCGCCTTCAGCGGTGTCTTTGTGGTTTTGCATGGGATGCATGCGTCCACTTCCCTGTCTATCTCCTCCTTCATCCCTTTCCACCAAAATCGCCTCGCTATGAACCAATGAGTTCTTTGTCGACCCGGATGTGCCAGTAAGGGGCAGTTATGGGCTGCGACATATATAAAGCGCCTCAACTTCTCTGGTACCCAGAGAGTCCATTTGTCAGGCTGTGATGCAAATTTGCCATGCTGGCCCTTGTACCACAATAGCCCATCTCTCCACGCCATCTCCTTCATCTGATCTTTGATCTGTGGAGTCTTTTTAAGCTCATTAGGGTTCTTGTATAACGTTATGAGCTCCTTGAACTCCGGATCCGTCGCCTGTTGCTGCCTCCACGCGGTAGGCGAGGCGATATGAATAGTACCGTCCTCCAACCTTACTCCTACCCTTTCCGGGTCTTCATCAAGCTCGCTTCGATTTTCCTGTGGAGGTTCAGTACAGACCTCAGTCGTCTCCTCCTCTTCTTTTATATTCGCCTTCGCGTTCTCGTATGCCTCATAAGACCACTCAGCGTCTTCGAGAACATGCGCCTCACAGCATATGCCATGCTCCGGGCCTTGAGGACTATATCGTAGACCCGTGCGGTCATAACGAACGCCTCTTGCCATCTGCATCGCCTCTATGTGGCTCACCTCGTATACCTTGTCCGTGGACAGGTCCATCATCTCCACTGATGATACGAGAGCCGACACCTCCGACTGAAACTCTAGCCTGGAAAGGCTATCAGCGACTACGTTTCGCTTTCCCGGTAAGTAGACCATCGTGAAATTGAAACATGACAAGAAAGCTTGCCACCGCGCCAAACGGCCGGTTTGTTCATGATTCATCAACCAAAGAAGGTTGTGATGATCGGTCCTAATCGTGAATAGAGGTCCTCCCCACAAGTATTCTCTGAGCCTCTTGAGAGCCCATACTACTGCCAACGCCTCTCTCTGTCGCGTGCAGTAATTTCGCTCCGCCGCACACAGCTTTCTACTAATAAACATGATCGGGCGCAACTTTTTCTCCTCATCTTCCTGTTGCAGCACCGCGCCAATCGCAAACTTAGATGCATCCGTGTCGACTACGAACGGCTTCGTAAAGTCGGGCATCATAAGTACTAATCCGCCGTCCTTGGGATCTTTGTAAATGAGATCTTTGAGCGTATTAAACGCCTGCAAAGCCTCCTCATCCCACTTCTCAAAGTCTCCAAAATCAATCATCTTCTCCAGCTTAGCCCGAGTTGCACCCCAATCGGGTATGAACTGGCTGTAGTACTGTGCCATCGCAAGAAAAGAGTGTAACTCTGTGCGATTCTTTGGCAACTGTCTACTCATGATCTCCTCCCTCTTCTCGCGCGATATCGAGACCCTATTATGAGAAATCTCGTAACCCAAATACGTCACACTTGTCCTGGCAAGCTGACATTTCTTTGCATTTCAGGCCAAATGCTCCGATGCGCCTGAAGACATCTGACAAGTGATCGATATGCTCTTCCATTGTGTTAGAGTATACGATGATGTCATCGATGTAACAAAATGCATATTCTCCCGCCTTCTGTCCTCTCCTTCTCATAAAACCATCCTCCGACTGGTCGTCATATTGACCGCTCAACATCTTCTGCATCGCCTTCTGAAAGAGCCCCGGGGCCTGTTTAAGTCCCATTGGAAGCACCTTCCACTGGTATATTTCCATACCCACAACGAATGCAGTCAGCCATCTGGATTTCTCGTCCAGTGGTATCTGCCAGAAGCCGTTCTTAAGGTCAATGACCGAATAGAATTTAGCATTCCGCAGCACCCTTCTGCCTTCTTCTAAGGTCGGCAGAGGATTTCTCTCTTCCTCTAGCACCTTATTCACACGGGCATAATTGATCGTCAAGCGCCATTCTCCTCCTGGCTTAGGGACGATTTTCGGTTGAGAGACAATTGGAGATGTAGATCCCTCAATAAAGTCCTCATCGAGCAACTGTCTCACATTCTCCTCCGCTATTTTTGCCTCATGTATGCTCAAATTTGCCCTCCGTGGTGCCGGAGATGGCTCCGCACCCGGTATCTTGTAAATGACAGCAGTGAAGTCATCCGACTTTACACCACCTGCCCGAGGAGGGTCGAAAATTTCTCTGTACGCCTCCATCTTAGCTTTGAGAAACGCCTTCTCTCTCTCCGAACCCACTCCTTCTTCTAAAATTTTCCGCGCTGCCGCTTGGAAATCTTCCTCCGACATCTTCTTATGCTCCTTGAGGGGCGCTAAGTCCTCCTCCAAACTCAAATCTTCCTCGGACAAATCGTCTAGTCCCGTTCCTTCATACGTGACTGTGTCCGGCTCATCATCATGACCCAGCCCAACAAGCATATCAATAAGGTTCGCGTATTGTATCGGAGCCTTACGGGTGTAGAAACCATCAAAGCATGTGAAAGCTTGAGGTATCAATTTCAACTTGTCCTGGGCTCTGAGCTTTTGCTTGTATGCACTGCTCTGCTCCCGAGACCCGAGTCGACAAGCCACCACTAACTGTTGCTTGCGAGAAGGAACAGGTATAGGATGATCAATAAGCCGGTCCCTTATCTCCTGTGCCCAGATCGCCTTCTCATTGTATGGCAGAATGACAGTATACGGCTTGTTACTCTCAAATAGAGTCCGTAGACACTTTTTCACTTCAGTTAATGAGCGCGGCCAGGTAGGCACATCGCCCCAAAAGTTCGTGATAAAAGTTTTAATGTCATCCGCTGGAGTATCGGGGATACGCCCCTTCCTCCTTGGCACAAACGCCTCTCTCTTCTCATCTGACACCTTCGCATGGTAACAGTAGCCATTAGTAATATGGACATCTGCCCCGCCACCTTCTGCGAATCTGGCCAACGACGGGCACTGTTTCGCAACACATATTATCTCCTCATTACGCGCTACGACTAAGTCATCAATAGACTTTCTGTCCCATGCGGGAATCGTAACCGTATACGCCTGCATCTCCGTCTCCCAATTGTCGGTCCAGGTCAGTTCCTCCGGCACTGTGACATAGGGGTGTACATAGGCTTCAGTTGCCTCATGTACGAAGGCCAACTTTTTCCTCTCCGTTGCTAGACTCAGCTCAAAAGCCTCGTATGAGTCAGTAGCAGTCATCGGATTAATATCCTCCTCCTCTCCATTCTTCACTCCATAAATCACCCGCCGTGCGGCGCAATCGATCACAGCCCCCATCGTAGCCAATTGGTCATACGACAGCAGGATTGAACCGTGGTAATCGGGGACAACATAGAGGTCCGCACGATATACTCGACCGGATTTCAATTTGAAAATTAATGTGACGATGCCCGTAATTTCCGTACGGCTGCCTACCCCTTTTAGGGTCCCCTTTGTTTTTCTAATGTTTTTGTCCACCCATGTCCGGTGACTATTCAAAAACTTCTGGCCGACAATATTAATATTCGCCATCGTATCATTACCAACTTTTAATGTGGTTTGTAAAGTTTCACAAAAGAGGTCAGTGTAGCATAGCGCGTCTGGTCTATGTAAACTAGCCGCTAGCACATGAATTTTTCGTTCTAGGGTTTTGAGTCTAAGCTCAAGTTCCTTGTCCTCTTCTCGTTCTCCCCCCTTTTCCGCCAACTTAACTTCTTGAGTCTCCGGGGCTTCCGGTATCTCGAGTGTCTTTTGGACAGAGTCTGGTACACCGAGTGTACTCGTGTCTATAGCAGAGACTATTGAGTCCTTTGGCGGGGGTACGGTCCGCTGCTTCTTCGTAGGAGAAGACCTAGCCTTTGGTTTCGGCTTCCTCTCCTCCATCGCCTTCTTCGCCTTCCTATTCGCATCATTTATCATATTAGCTCTCGAAGGATGAACTAGCAAGTGCTTACCTTGAGGCTTGTGAGGCTGTGTGCCTTCACCTTCACGTCTGGGAGGAACGGAACCGTTCGTATCCTGTTCATCAACAGTAGGCATAACTGTGACTGTCGGATTAAAAAGAACAGTTTTTATCTCCTTCTCTCTCTTCTTTTCCTCTCTCTTCTCCTCCCGTCAGTCTACGACGACAACACGCTCACCTGAGCCGGTGTCTTCGTCTTGACGTCCCCCCTCCGTAGCGGTATAAGCTTGCTGGGGGTAGTTGGAGCTGGAACTGGTGCTATAATTCCAGTATCCGTGTCCTCTGGGAGGGCGCGCTGGGGTCCGTCCTCCCCTTCCACGAAAGCCTCGTCCTCGTGGTGCCGCCCCTCTTGGTGTCCCTCGGGACCCTCGTGACGATCCTCTCGTCTCTCCTCCTCCTCTAGTCGGCGCCTTTGATCGGCCCGATGTCTCTCTCTTCTCCCTTCTCTTCATTCTGTCAAGGAAGTAAATGATGGCCTCCCGGAACTCCGCATCCGAGACCATATTCGCATTCCACCTCCCCTCCTCCAACTCCTTCTTGTACATGGCGTACATGGTCTTTTTCATGCCTTCGAGCTCTCTAAGGAAAAGATTTCGCTGCCTATCATCAAGAGAGTCGTGGCTGAAGAGGCAATTGCCTACTCCTTTCTGTGCCTCATGCTTACACGCCATGTATGAAAAATAGCGGTAGCACGGCGTCGGCTCATCATCTCTCCCCCTCTTGAGACCTGCCGTTCGAGTTGCATGTGCTGCTTGAGCACCTCCAACCCCCTGTGTCGCGGCACTGGAGAATGACTCGGTGGCCGTGTCCAATTCGGAACACGCGTAGCACCTCCTTGAACAGGTCGCCCGGCGGAGTAGCCGCTACCGCCGTGAAGGTCGGACAGGACTGTATGATCCTTGCGAGCTTGCTCGGGTGTCGTGTACACAAAGCACTCAGGAAGTACAAAATGATAGACTTCCGGCTATAAAAGAGCCCGTACTTGGCGCTGACCTCAGTGAGGATCGCTGCCA